>JACXGJ010000949.1:0-99119 GCA_016801105.1 Esox niger | reverse complement strand
TAGGGTTAGGTGGACTACAGTTAGAGGGGAACTAGGGTTAGGTGGACTACAGTTAGAGGGGAACTAGGGTTAGGTGGACTACAGTTAGAGGGGAACTAGGGTTAGGTGGACTACAGTTAGAGGGGAACTAGGGTTAGGTGGACTACAGTTAGAGGGGAACTAGGGTTAGGTGGACTACAGTTAGGGGAACTACAGTTAGATGGGAAATGTTACCCGGAGACCCAGGTGACCCGGAGGTCTAAACCACTGTCTCCAGTGCACATGTACTGCTGATGCATGGGTTATAATCTTACCTAAACAATAGGCATTTTGGGAGATACAGTCGTTTGTGTAGAGAGTACACAGGGGTTGAGAGCATCCTTGTTGCACACCAGTGCTGAGCGAATAAGAGTCCTGACTGTGGCTTCCTTCACATGTTGGACAGGAGGTCAGTGATTGATTCACTGACTGATGGACCCGGACTTCAGTTCAGTTGGGAGAATTTGTCTTGCAGTAGTTCTGAGATGATGTCGTCTTTAGCTAAAGGTCATGATTGTTTCTTGTGTATGTCTTTGGGTTGTTCAGGTGTTGGAACATGTAGTCCCCTTGCTGATGCTGTTGCCCACAGACCTGCTGGCTCTGTAGGAAAACTGCAGAGGGGATTATGACAGAGGACGAGTTGCGAGAGGGGAAGGTGTGACAGGGGAGGTGTGAGAGAGGGAGGTGTGAGAGGTGGTAGGGTGGGTGGATACAGGGAGAGGCAGAGTAAAAGGCAAAACCGGTGGGCGTGCAGAGTGAAATGTGGGGTCAGGTGGGGTATAGGTGTTGGGGTGTAAGTGGCAAAGGAGAGGAGAGGAAGGGGGTGAGGTTGCCTGCTGATTAACGAGCCTTTGCTAGTGAAATGTGCAGTAAAACTAGTTTAGCTGGTTTGGCTGAGCAAGGTCCAAAGCAGAACTAGGGATCAAAGTTTTTCAGTTGGTGATCTTTCAAATACCTTTCAAACAGAAGAGGTGTTTTTGCTTGTCAATTGCTTTTCTGACCAGGCTCTACACCTGGGTTTTTGCTGAAATTAATTCTGAATCTAGCTTGTTTCTTGGCCTCTCTGAAGACAGATCTCAAACTGATCATGGACTCTTCCTCTGTGGCAGAGCAGAGAGTCATATAAGCTTATTTCTCCATAAAGAGAATTGCCATTGAACCATGGATTATTCTTGCAGCATGACACGTTTGGATGAGATGCACATTTTTTCAAATACAATTATGCAAGATGTGACATTATTAGTGTAGTTTTATATGTTAGTTGTGTTGTCTTTGAATATCCCAAACAGTAGCGTCAAGCCAATCGTTTAGCTCTCAAATGGCCTTGTCAGTCTGTTCACACATTGTATTGTATGTTTTATATGCTTTGCAGTTTGTCTGGAGACAGTATGGAATCATGAGTTGGAGCATCACATGTCTGAGTTTCCCAGGAGGGCATTGGTGGCAGTGTGGTATGCACCTTTAACAAGGCTGTAAACACAACTGCTTTGCCTCATTGTATTTAAAAGAAGGGATACAAACCTGACAATGCGCTGTGTACTTGGTGTTAATTTACATCTCTATTTCTGGGGAATGGCGAAGAGGATAGCTGCACATTTCATAATGCTTTTAAAACCATTACCTGCACTCCAGATCACCAAATCAGCAGTAGATGTCCACGGTCTTCTAGAACACTTACAGTATATACAGTAGATCCATCTATCTATATCATCATGACATACATTCATCAAAGTAAACTGCTCAGTCCAACAACCATGACACAAAGCAGTTGGTGTGTTTTTTTTTCAGGCAGAGATACTCTTTTGGGGAGATGGGAAACATTAGAATCCTATAATGCACTTTGATTTTGTTGGGACTGATGGTGAATTATGGGAAATATTGGCATAACAACAGGTGATGCAGAATGACAGCCTGAAGGCAATTTTTCTACTGTCTACTGGGAAGCGTTGTATGATCATCCATTGACCTTAGGGTTTCAGATATTCTTAATGTAATGTGTTTTTGTTTTGCCAGATGAACTGATAATTGGAGCTAGAAACACAATTGATACCAAGTTGAAACTCCTAAATTGATCATTCAGTTTATTATTATAATTTTTAACTATATGGGTTTTCCCACATTATTATATTGATATTGTATTATTTTGTTGATACGGTTCTTAATTATTTTTCTTTCACAGAGATAAAATGTAGGAAGAATGTTTTATAGTCAATATGTGTCTGCAAGCACTATCATGGATACTAACCCTAACCATGAAATGCATGAAAAATCTCACAACATATAATGTGGCATATACTATTCAAATAGTTATCTTATAGGAATGTGTAAAAAGGGGTGGGTTACCTTTTTCAGGGAAAGGGTAAAAAAAAATTATGGTGAAGTGGTACATATGTATGTCCCCACAAGAATATATAGTAAAGTAACATATGTAAAATATAGTAACACAACTCTGTGTGTGTGTGTGTGTGTGTGTTTGTGTGTGTGTGTGTTTGTGTGTGCATGTGCATGTGCGTGTGCGTGTGCATGTGCATGTGCGTGTGCGTGTGCGTGTGTGTGTGTGTGTGCGTGCATGTGCATGTGTGTGTGCGTGTGTGTGTGTGCATGAGTTAGGCAGTTAATAGTAAATTAAGTCATTTAGGAAAGCAGACGTTTTCTCATAGTGGTCTTTTATTGTCCTCAGCACAAGGTGCACCTGTGTAATGATCATGCTGTCTTACCCTTCAGAATCCTAAATTAAGCTTCTACCTTAAAAAGACCATTTGAAAAATGCTCAGGAGGATATTCATTCCTTTTTTGACTGGTATTCACCCACGCCATTCTGTTGGTTGCGTACACCCACACAATTCCTACACAGAGATGTTCTTCTATAACATATTTAACTGCCAGTTTTTCTTAAATAAACTAATTTAACTCATATTGTAAGTAACACTATTTATATAAATACACACAGTAGATTTCATAGAAATCTGGGAACACTGAAAGACTTACAGACCCCAATGATATTGAACAATCTACAGGACCAAACAAACCTTACAAAAGACCTGTGGTGTTGATGTGCAACAAACTTAAATTAGCCATTCTTACGTTCTATGAGCCAAGAGAAATTTGTGACAACAGCAATAGATGGAAAATCCTTTCATAAACAGCTGACTCCTACATTTCCACAGTAAAAATAATGGCTTGAAACCATAATAAAAACAATCCATGTATACAACCTGTAAATCCTAATTGACAAAAAACTAAACCAAAGCCTTTGGATGCTCAGTTGAATAAAACAAAAACGTCATTCAATTTTGCTGAAATTGGTACAAATGAATGAAAAATGATGTACTTGGGTCAACATGCAATATTATAACTCCAATGCACACAAACAACTAGTGGAAATGAGCACACACATTTTTTTTCCTTGTGAGCATTTGAATGCAAAGATAATCATTTCAATATTTAAATCAATTATTTGGCAGGGGCCCTAGAAACATTAGCAAAGCACGATTTGTGCATAAGCCATAGTCTATTCACATTCATCTGAGTTAATGGGATGCCATTTAAATTGATATCCAATTTAAATAATAGGAAGATATACTTCTATTTTCATTTGCAACAGGGATGTATCGGGGCAATTGCTTGGTGATAGGCGCCAAACAAATACACACAGAGAGTCTTGAACTCCCTAATGTCTGACCTGATCCGACTGTTTGTCTCAGCAGTGCACCAGGTCCACAAACTCGTTTTCACCTTGATCAGTTTCTGTTTTTAAACAGCAAGTACAAGTTGTTCTAACAAAGTACAAATGTATGTCTCGCTAAGGTGTTTTGTGCACCAATTAATAGCATTTTGGTACTTTGGCAGTCACGAAAACCAGCATGAACGTGGCTGAGCCAGACTGACTGCACAGCTAATCAAAAGAAGCACGTTCTAAGAAACAACCTGATCTAAAGACATCTGAAATAATGGTAGCTCATATTTTGGGTCACTATATTTACAAGCCAAGAGAGACATTTCCAGTCGGAAGAGGTAGTTAGCTAGTTTACTGTAACTGGCAAGTTATTTTACTTGTCAGTAACACGGCTTCTCTGGTGAACTTCTGTCTGTAAATTCTTTTTACCTGAGATCCTAAACATCCTTTGAGTCCTGAACATAGACCTATGTCACCATTAGTGTGACATCAGTACATAAGGACAACACAGTATGTTCCCACTCCACATTCACACTGGGCGTATCACTTGTATAAGGGTCACACGGTGTCTCCGATTTTAAAAACAAATAATAATGGATAGCAGACACTAGTCTTGCTACAGCTCTCGTTGATCTCAATGAAATTGTTGTAATCTGAATAGGCTGTTTGTCTTAGCTAGTGTATTATAAAGTAGAATATGTTGTCCCTCTCTCTCCATTTCTCTACACCACCCACCCCCGCATGCACTCACACAGAATGAGAGCACGCTGTTTAGAATGAAGCACATAGTGAAGCCAGATGAGAGCGTGGTGTATAGAATGAAGCGCATAGTGAAACCAAGTGACAGCATGGTGTTAAGAATGACCCCATAGTGAAACCAGGTGACAGCACGGTGTTAAGAATGAAGGCCATATTGAAACGACGTGACAGCACGGTGTTTAGAATGAAGCCCATAGTGAAACCAGGTGACAGCACGGTGTTTAGAATGAAGCGCATAGTGAAACCAGGTGACAGCACGGTGTTTAGAATGAAGCCCCTAGTGAAACCAGGTGACAGCACGGTGTTTAGAATGAAGCCCATAGTGAAACCAGGTGACAGCACGGTGTTTAGAATGAAGCCCATAGTGAAGCCAGATGAGAGCGTGGTGTTTAGAAGGAAGCCCATATTAAAACAAGATGACAAGTATTTCAGTACTACTAAGACAATGGATATTTGTATACAATCTTTACCAAGTGGTACTTTCTGACACAGTTATAGCATGCAGGAAGGAGTGATGCCATGACTGAAAGAGACTAGTGCAGAATGGGGAGGGGTCGAGATGGGGCAAATCCCTTCTGAGCCCCCCCACGCACATTTACTGTACATGCTCTCTCTCTCTCTCTCTCCCTCTCTCCATCTCACTCACACACACAAGCGCACACATACAGATGAGATCAGAGATCAGGGTTATAATTAGCTATCAGGGTCGGGAGTGGAGCAGGAGTATAAGGATGGGGGTTGGAAAGAGAGGTAGAGGTAGAAAGGGCTCGGGGGAGGGAGAGAGGGACGGGGGTATGAGTGCTGGTAAGAGTGTATGTGTGTGTGTGGGGGGGGGGGGGGTAGTGGTTAATCGGGTGGGGATATGGGTGTGGTATAGACCAGAGACACAGCGAGTCTTTGCTAGCGGATGCAGTAATGTAATGACTATGAGGGCGGGGGAATAGACAGAGCTGTGGTATACTGTCAGAGCGGAGAAAGGGGGAGATTGAGGGAGAGGAGGAGACAGAAAGGGAGGAGAGAGACATGGTGAAAGTGGTATGAAGAGAGAGGCGTGTAGGTGAGAGAGGGAGAGAGAGAGATGGGGTAAGAGGCCGGAGGGCAGGGGACAGGGGGATAAGGGTGTGGTTAACAGTTTCAGAACAGACAGGAAGAAGCTGGGGGAAAGAGGAAGTGTTCCTCCCCCACAGTGTGTTGAGGCTTTGCTGTTTCGGTCTGAATTGACCTCGCCTGCATATGTGCACACACACAGGCACAGTCACACTCGTACAGACAAACGTACACACACACTACACAGCAAACACACACACCTTGGGCGAGGCTGACCCAGCCTGCTGACTTCAGCCTTTTGACAGGACGAGGGCTGCAGCGCCAATGGCCCGAACAGAGAGCTTACAGACCTTCCCAAAACCGGGAGCCATCACCAAGGTAACACAGGTCATGACCTAGTTTATATCTGACCTTTGACCCCTCTTAAAGAGATCATCTCTGTTATCTGGGGGTCGCCATCTTCAGGTTAGGTCAACTGACTCAACAGATGAGCTAATCAGGTTGTTTTTCTAAGAGAATGGACATCTATTTAGTTCCTGGCTCATGTATGCTGCCAATGTAGATTCTTTTTCTGTATCAAATGGTCTGAATATTTTAATATACTTATTTTTACTTGATTTAAATAAAGCTCTTTTCAAAAGTATTTGTTCATTTAGTTAATTGATTTTAATCAGTACATATAATTTCATGAAATTACTATAAAATGGTAGTTACTAACCCTTATGCACCAGTTGCCCACTAGACATTCAGTAACTCACAAAAGTGGGGAAACTGCCCCCTCTAGTGGTATACGAGACACTGTACATCCATGTCGGATACCCTGGTACTTGAGTATCACAGGAAACAGATTGAACTCAGTCAACTACTGATTAGATCACTTAGCTAAAGTGGTCACATGTGACGCCAAGATTAAAACATAACTCAGCATTACCTGAGGCATTAACTGTCACCTCCCCCTGCTCTATGGAAGTTCTGATACGCATACTCCTCAGCACCTCCCCATATTCGGACAACAAACTGGATAAGAAAGCTAGAGTTTCCTTCCTTTTTACCTTCTCCTCTAATGTGTTTTAAAGAAAATAAGTAGAGAGAACGTGAGGAGTTTGAAATTGAGATTTTCTCTTAGTCTGAAAAACAAAGGCTGGCTATACTATAAATGGGCAATGACCTATCAAAGTCTAAACAAAGGTACTTCAAACAGACTGAAAAGAAAGAAGTAACCGAAGTCGAGAATAAAAATGTAGGCTCGTAAAGGTTCAATGCATATAGCTTTATTTGTGTCCTGTCTCAACATCAAGTAAATTACTGAGTATAAACATGAGATATTTATCAGAACATGCTTCTTGGCACTCCATGTTGTCGAAAATGCATGCATTCACAAGTAGATTAGAGTGCCTACTAAATCAAGGGACCCATCAACTAAGCTTAAATTAGCTTAAAGACAACAGAAAATGTACAAACGGAATTAATATTACCAGTAAATAACTTGTGTGATGCATTTTAGGAGATTTCATTTATGTGGCCTGGAAGTAACATGAGTTGCTGCAGTGTATGTTCAAATCTGGCCTGCTGCTCTTTCAGCAAAATTCTCTGTCTTTCACCCCTTCCCGGTTCAATAATGAAATGCCTGACAAAAAAAATCTTAAAATATGTATATTTTCTGTCCATGGCCTGGGCAAGTACATTTGACATAGTCGTCATAGCAGATAGAAAATGTTGTATTTCAGTATAAATTCCAACAATTCTGCTGCTTTTACAGTGGCAATGCTGTGTTATTACTTTCAAACATGATAAAAATTAATGAGAGCTTGACTGTGAGTTGGAGGCAATGCCCCCCTTGTGAGAATGCTTCGCCCTCCAAAAATAGTTTGGGTGAGTTGCTTCCCCATACTCTACTTAACTAATTACTGTAGGGAATGTAGCTCTCCTGCCTAGATCTGCAAACACATTTGAAGGTGTGCTTTATTAAGTGATGTGATCGTTAAGCTACAAATGAAATATAAAATGTAACTAAAAAAGCATTTTCTAAAAGCATTCAAATTTAATTGACAGCTTTGTATTTTGCTGTTATAGAGCCTCAGTAAGCCATGCATGCAGTAGGGATTTGCTTTCGGTCCCCCGTGCTGAAGTTAATATTCTACATTGGTAAGTAGGATAAACGGGCCGCACATGGAAATCAAATGCCCGTCCCACCGGTTTGTTCTAGCGCCGGGGCCTGTGCACAGCCTTCATTTTTGGGATTAGAAGTTCTCAAATATTTTATATTGCTATTGTAGGTCACTTTTAGTTGTATATGTTAACACTCAAAAATGTATTTATACATTAAAAGAAATGAATAAATACGTCCACGCAACCAACCTGGAACCTTGCCGTGACTGTTCATAATATTATTTGCTCATTATACTTTAGTGAATTTTACATACAAATGTTGATAAATTACCAATGATGCCTTCCTTTGTCCCATAATTTTGATCATTCTGGGCTGGTCTGGGCCCGGTATATGGACAGCAGAAGGCACTTTTTTCTCCTCATTTGCTCTGAAACTCCGGGCTGATGCGAGAACGTGTTTCATGGGCTGACGAACCTGAGATTGAGCCAAAAGTCACCATTCTCAAGCTGGACAGTCCTAGAAATCCCGTCTCTAGATACACCTTAGGAGATTTGTGGTGAAACCGGTCCAGACTGGTTTCTAGGGTCGTCCTTCGTGTGGTGGTACATCGGGTCCAGTTGTATATGGTTAGATCAAAATATTCGCTGGTGACCTAGATTCAAATCATTTTCAATTGCAAGACATTGATTTATCTCTTCATATGATACTGTGGAAACCGCAGATATAGTATTTGCCACCTCCATAGTGGAAACCCTAAGCTGCTGAGGGAGACCACCCCAAATGGAGGAAGTACACCGAGTGAGGAGGCAACACATGCGTGACCTGGACTAATATTCTACATGAGGAATAGGAGCTCAGTAGAACATTTCCGGGGCTGGCACTAAAGTCTCGTGAGCTCTTTCCTAAGTCAAGCGCCGTCCGTAACGGAGAGCAATTTGGTATAGGAGAGGGAAGGAGAGTTTGGAAGAGAGGCTATTATGCAGTAAAAGCACTCGGATGACAAATTGAACTTGCATCTCTTCAAGCCTAATGCACTCGCTGGCTCACACAATAACAACAACCACTGAACTGAACCCCGAGCTGACGGAGATGAGAGCACAACTTCATTTGCGTTTTAATTAACACTAACTCTGACACTGTGAAACACACGCCTGCTGAACAACGGCTTGAACACATCAAACAGAAACACATAAAATATTTTAGACTCTTTCCAATGAAGACGTTTCCCACCCATCATCATACTATTTAGAAATATCTAGCTGTATAAATAATTTACTTTCTTGGAGGCATCCACAGTAACTGCATGCAGTCTCACAGGCTCCAGGCCCCACTAGCATCACCCACCCAGACTCAAACTCCATGCCAGCTAACACATTAAGGGAAAAAACGATTAGAAAGGTCCTCTTGTTTTTATGTCTCTCGGGTTCCTCTGTTACCATTAGAACAAATGAAAAACCAAAGAGAACGTGCTGAAGGCTTTGAGACTCTCCTACTTACCCACGTGGCAGACCTTCTGACTGCTGGATTTCCTGAAGGATTGGAACCTCACACAAGCCTGTGTGGTGGAAATCCAGGTTAACACTGTAACCATCTACACACTTCACTTATCAATACACCTTCCTATGTCTGCTTTTTACTTGTTTTATTTTTAAAACTAAAAGCAGTAACATGCAACTCCAAATGGATATGGTTAGCCTGAACTAGAATCTGAGGACGGAATGAACCAGGATGTTGGAGTTTGTCCAGAGACAATACCAAATGAGAAAGAGCTCCATGATAAACTAGGCTCAAATGCTGGCTGAGATGTTAACAGAAAGGCTGCTGCTGTCATTGTGACCTCATCAGTTCCCTGCAAAGACAGTAGGACTTGAAGCACCCGCCACACACACGCACAAGCACATCTCTCTTTCCTGTTTGTGACTGGTGTTAGTTGAGGTAAATTTTCCATGACATCTAAATCTATAGGTTCAATACAGCTGTCTGTTTATGTTGCAAATTGAAATAATTAATCAATTAGTTAATAAATCCTCTCTCTCTCTCTCTCTCTCTCTCTCTCTCTCTCTCTCTCTCTGTATATATATATATATATATATATATATATATATATATATATATATATATATATATATATATATATATATATATATACAGAAAAAATAAGGCATGTTTATTTTAGTGTAGGCCTAATGTTAGCAATAACCCTGCAATTTACAATGAAACAAAGATTTAAAAGGTCAGACCAAACTAAATCATTTAAAAAAACTAAATTCCAATAAATGCATTTGAACATAACAAAGGAAACAAGCCACAAGCATGCATACGCTGCCGTAAAAGCATGAATTATCAACTCAGATTATACTGTAAATAAAAGTGAATTCCATAAAGCTTTTGAACCATTTCTACAACTAATATTACTCAAGACTGAAAATCTTTCATTTCTGTGACCAGCCTTACCTTGAAATATTTGTGTGAAATAATTTCAGCAGGCTGACAAGTGTCCAGAAGGATGGCTTATTTAAAAAAGGCACTATGCTGGTCCACACAGAAGAACAGCAGAACTGTCTCCTGCATTATATAACCGTTTGGCGGTATTACTCTAATACCACGTAGTAGCCTGTCGGTGTGTCAGAATGTTCTTTTATCACACTACCGTCTTGGGGTCAGCTTTCTAATTATGGAAAGTATTGAAATATATATTGAGGTTAGTTTCCATGAGAAGAGGACAACCACGATATCCTTCCTGTATATTGTGAAAGTCAATGAAAGACGTTTCGTTTTCTGTCTCTTTTTTCCTTGAGAAGAAAAAACATTATATAGCTTAACAATAAACAAGGAACTATTATTTTATGTGGCTATGTAGTATAGCCTCAGAGACAAACTGGAACCACAGATCAACTCAGCCTTTTCTAACACATTAATGAGCCAGGAGTTTTCAACTCGTACCCTGCAAGGTCTGTAGCCTGTAGCTTTATTACTATACCAGAGTAGGATCTCTCTGAAAACACACAGGTTACTCTGATTGTTGTATGTTGGTAAACAATATTCAAGATGGCTAATTGTTCATACCACAACACATTTGCGTCTGAAGCAGACCTAGAATCAGTTTTACCCTCCCTGCCGAACCCACCACTTGATCTGTAACTGCCATGTGATCATGAGGTTGTGCCTTACAAACTAATAACAGCCTACATACTGTCTCTACCTGAACAAATGTACTTGTCATCTTTATGCTGTATTCAGCATGTCCATTATGTCAAAAAACATTTCACAGTCCCCAGTAACAACAACAGTTATTTTAAAATTTTAAAATGTCTCTCTTTCTGTTTCTCTCTCCCTCTATCTCTTTCTTTCTATCCAATTATGTTTATTTCCATCTCTCAGTCTCTCTCTACACCCCCCCCCCACACACTATTTTGTCTGTCGTCTTGCAGTGTTAGATGTTATTTGTTGCACATGTAGATGTAACTGTACTGTATCTACAGAGCTGCAAGACAAAAACAGCACTACACCTACAGTCAGTCAGCCTGATGTTTGTTTTCTTTCTCTGTACAGGTAGGTTATGAGCAAGCTGCCAATGTTAGCCTTTAGAGATTTTGGTAAAAATAGTTACAGGTAGTTAAGGGAAACATGTTGTCGAAAACTGTTGAAAATAGAAAAATAAATCGAATTTTGCTCATGTAGTACAAGTCCCATGTGTAACTATTCAGTTTAGGGTAGATACTTATACACATTTCGAAATACTGTGATAGGAAACATTTGAGAAATGTTTTATGTTTACTGTCTCGCTAGAAATTGGTATGCAAATTTGTCTGGAGAAACAATCCATGAGATGTATGTATTGCACTGCTTTATCCATAATATCCAGCTGATTGCGTAAAAGCACAGACAAACAAAGTTAAGGGCAAGTTATGGGCAAGCAAGAAAAACTAAATCTCAAGTTTAGCTGGTGCTGAAAATGTTCAGGTTGTCAATGTGGCTGCAGAAATGCTGTGCTGTGGTGATGCATTTTGTGTGGTTCTGCCCAGATTGTGATCTTTTAGTGACTAAAAGGCATTTTCTGCTAATCGATTGCCGAAGGGTTTTGCAAGTGCATCGCTCTGCCAGAATTTGGACTCATTGATGACAGAAAGTGTCTGCTGCTGGCATAAGTTCCTCGGCTGCATATGTTTTCCTTGAATTATCGTGAGTGTTTTGTAGTGGATTGACATAATACACCTTTGGCTTTCTGCAGTGCCTCTTGCCAACCGCACTTCTCCAAATGGTGCTTTTTTGACCCTCTTAACATTGCTGTGTTTTCTAGAAGAGACATCATTTTCATTTGCATGCGTTGTATGAAATAATATCAAGCATTACTTATACCAATCCCATTAAAGTAGTATTTAAGCTCATTAAGATTACATTGCTAATTATCTGTTTTCCAAACTATTATATCTGTCTACTATTTGGACATGCTACTTGCATTGGACACAATGGACCCCAGAAGTAAAATCAGGAATGGGTACTGCCTGACTACGATAACAATGCAGACAGTTTTAGTTTTTGTGTTCATTTTTTGTCAGTATTCATATTCATAATCATATCAAAATCAATAATAGTTATATATTTTAGCGCTGGGATATCTTTCCCATGCAGTATTTCTAGCTGAAGTCTTCAAATTGTCTACATTTTGTAGGGAATTCACAGTGATGTGTAGAGTGTAAGAATTTAAAATGTTTGAGCAATATTTAGCCTCAACTATTTTGGTTTCGAATTGGCTTGAATTCTTGTTCATGTTGTCAAGGGAAAGATTGCAGTTCTGAGATCTCATTGAACAGCAGTAAAGAAATTGCTTCTCAGGGCTCTAAACATGTATACAGGGGAAACTTTTGCATATCCGCACATCCTGCAACGGGAAATCAAAATTAAATGATGTTTTAAACTGGTTTCTGATCTTTTCATGTACAGAGAAGTGGACAAAGTTAATAGGGAGCCAGGATCACAACTGTTGAGGAAGATGAACCAGTAACATGCAATGTATGTGTTATTCATATAGTATTCTCCATTTAGCATATGTTTTCATCCAGAATCCATGTATATGTTTTACAGATCAATAACTTCCTTTCCAGATCACAAGTACAAGACTAGACCAGGTTTGTGTCTATTTTTACACCCTACTTGACTGCTACTTTTTGCATCTCGAATATAAACACAGGCTGGAATAGATGGAAGAGTGAAATTCTCCATGTTGCCTTGTCAAAAAGATACTGTAACTGGATTTCTACTTTTTTGCATTATGTGTCAGATCCACATTAATTGGCCTTTCTGGTTTTGGGATGGGTAGCTATACAGACCCGTGGTGAATAATGTTGATGTAGAACAATGTTCCCGAAAATGTTGGGACGCTGTGTGAAATGTAAAGAAAAACAGAATGAAATAATGCAAATAATTTAATCCCTATATTCTATAGAAAATTGTACCAAGACATTTTGAATGTTGAAACTACTGTTTCTTGAAAAATACATTGTTCGCTTTTAATTTTATGCCAGCGACACATTTAAAAAAAGCTGGGACAGGGGCAACAAAAGACTGGAAACGTATAATGCTAAATAACTAAATTTGGTGGAATATCACTCAACTAATAAGGTCAAGTGGCCACTGGTCAGTAACATGATTGGGTATTAAAAGATCATTCCCTAGAGGATGGGTTTGTCAGACGTCTTTCCACTTTGTGAAAGACTGTAGGCAAATAGTGCCACAATAGAATAATAATATATCACAATGGAAATTTTTGGGGATCTCATCATTTACAGTATACAATATCATTAAAAGTTTCACAGGATCTGGAGTAATCTCTGTATGCAAGGGACTGTATGTCACAGCACCCAGATATGTTAAGTTAAAATTCTACCATGCAAATAAGAAACCCAACACAAACAAGATCCAGAAACGTTAGTGTCTTCTCTGGGCCTAAGCTCAGATGGACTGAGGCAATGTGCAAAACTATCCAGTGGTCTGAAGAATCAACATTTTTGATTATTTTCAGGAATCATGGACGTCATTTCCTCTGGGCTAAAGAGGAAAGGGACCTTCCTTCTTGTTATCAGTGCAGTTCAAAAGCCAGCACCTGTGATGGTATGGGGGTGCATTAGTGCACATCTGGGACTAGCACATCTGGGAAGGCACCACTAATACTTAACTGTACATACACGTTTTGGAGCAACACATGCTGCCATCCAGACAACGTCTTTCAGGGAAGACCCAAAACTGAGCAGCTGAAATCTAATATTTAGCAAGAATGGGAAACAATTAACTTTCAAATGCACAACAATTGCCCTCCTAAGTTACCACATGCATACAAAGTATTGTTAAAAGACCAGGAGATGCAACACAGAAGTAAACATGCCCCTGACCCAACTTTTATTGAACTGCGTTGTTAGCATAAAATTCTAAATGGGCATTTTCCAAAAACAATAACATTTCTCAGATTCAACATTTGATATGTTGTCTTTGTACTGATTTCAATTAAATTTAGGGATTAAATTATTTGCACATCATTGGATTCTGTTTTTATTTGCATTTTATGCAGTGTCCCAACTTCTTTGGAAACAGGGTTGTGAAATGCGCTTAATGAAATACATTTTGAACATTTGTAAGCTTTAGTGCTGGTCAATTAAAAGATATTGTATTACATCTCCGTCAGTCTCTTCAAAAACAGTGGTTGAGATTGATTTTTTTAGCGTGGAACTAGGCATAATCTTTGTTTGCATGGCTGTGAATCAGTGAGGTGCAACTGGTGTACAGCAATGGGTTGCCAGTGGTAACCTGATGTGTCCTGATGTCCAAAACAATGTGCAGACCAAGTGAAAATATTCAGGTATAAAGCAAAATATAGAAAAATTGTCACCATAGTGTGTTGACCATAGCAATGCCAATATCCCTATAATATTGGACACAAAGAGTATTAACCAGAGATTGTATTTATCCTCAGTAATGTGACTTAGGTGTGAATCCTGTCCTCATGCTATTGTGCAAATGTCTTTGGACAGAAGTGTCTGAGCTACCAATTGACATGACTGACCTCCAGCATCTTGTGGACAGTACAACATACTTACCCTATAACTGATCCTAACCTCAAACCATGATTTACAAATTGTATGTTGATTGTGAAACCAGTTTCAAAGTGCCATTTAGGTGTAGTAATTATTCTAGTTGAACACTCAGCTGGTCAGTATCAGTGCTTCTGTTCTTGTAATTTAATGTATTGGTCTGTAAACTGTACATATTCATAGGCATTCCAACTGGACTATCACAGGGTGGATCCCTTGGTTTACTTAATCTGTAGCAAAGATGAACACAAAATCTCATACTCCAGCTGAAGACAGTTGTAGGCACCTACAGAACAATTTCTGGAGAAATGTTGGTCTCACGTGGGTCAGGAAGGAGAAGAGAAAATATGCAATACCGGTGACTCAGACAGTGAAGATATTTCATCTTGGCTGTAAAATTATTTATCTGTCTTGCGATTTCTACAGGTAACCTTTTCAATTGTTTTTAATTGTAACACCTTTTACAATTTACAGTAATAAACCAAATGCATTTTACTACTGATGTATGTAGTCTTAAATAATTATATTTTTTTGCTGAAAAAGCTTGACTCTATAATGTGGACATTGCTGATCATATTTTTCTCTCATGTTTCCTTAATAATCTATCAGATCATGGCTGCCTGTGCTATTTCTCGTTGTGCGTTAACAGCCCTGATTAGTGAGACAAGGAGAGGGTTCCTGTCGCTCAAAAAGTTGTGATAGAAAAAAACGGGGTCATTTTTGGATTGAGGCCAAAAGTTAGTCAAAAACAAGTCAGCTCTAACTCAACGAAAACAGTGGTTCCCAGTGTTATACATGACACAGTATTATCGCAATACTATTCCCACCTCCTAAACCACTCCAGACCCAGTATTCTGGTCCCGTTCGGTTAGGGAAGACAAGTAGTGTTATTGTTTGGAGGAATGATTCTACACAGTGCCCCTTTAAGAAGAAAACAGGGCCTGAACAGGTAATCTTCAGAAATGAACATTAGTTAATTGGACAAACGGAAGACCAAATGTCATGCTGACATGGCCGTAGTTATTCTATAGGGAATTAGGAGTACGGTGAATTGAATAAGAACCGCACTCTGACTTTTTTAGGTATTATGTAGTAGCGACAAAAGCTTTTTATGTGAAAACATATCTAAAGCGATTGCGGGTTGTCCATCTTATTTCAAACTGAGTATTTATCGATGACGTCATGAAATAACCAAAAAACTTGGACGACTCAGTTTTATTACTGGTACTACCTGGGAGAAAATGCTTCATAACAACTTAGTTGAGAGCGAGGAACCATTTCAAAGTAGATGCCGTTCTTGATGAAAATTCACTTTTCTGTCTTTCTTTCTGACGTTTCGTTACCGAAGGTGGACTGGCTCCTAATTCAATTCTGGTTGAAGCCAGCCTGAGTGTGATGCGTGCACATGGAAGACAGAGGTTGGCGAGGTCTCAGAACGATAAGTTCATCTAACATGTGAGTTAATGTAAGTTTTTGCTTCGTGGCATGAGTTGTGGTTTGAAGTGAGACACTGTTCATCTTGAATGTAAGGTTGACCTGCGCATTAACGTAATGCCACCACCACCAAACGGTGGTCTACAGTGCACGCGTGGACTTTGTTTATAGTCAAGCTTCACTAGATACTGTACTTACACTGATTGACCATGTTCGAGTTTGCGAGTTCTAGGTTTCTCTGCAATACTACAAACGTTAAGGAAAATGGGTCCCCTGGCAATACATGTATTCTAATACTCTTGTTGTCTGTACTTAAGGTAAAGCTGCCTGCTCTAAGATTCCCAGTGATGTTTTACAGTTTCCTTTCTCGGTAGTCTATGCTTTACGGGTTCGTTACACCATGTAGTTATGGCTAAACTTTAAATCGATTAATGTAGCTGCTGTTTTAAATTGTTTTGAATAGAACATTGTGGAAGATTAGCAGCAACACATTTTTACAAAGAAACTCAATGCCACCACATTTTATTGTATTCGATGTAACAATTAATTCCTAATGGACTAAGTGACTACTTAAATAGTAGTTGCAGTCATGCTTTATAGTAACCTATCAAGAGTTGTTTTTTGAAGGAAGCTCAAAACTGATTCTGGATCTTCTTCAACCAATGAGCAGCTAGGTAGCTTAAATATTGTTTACCAACATTTGATTTGGACACGAATAATACATTATTAAAGTGAAATATATACCGGAACGCCAGTTAGATGTAGTGTTTGTCTGCTAGAAACACTGATTTAAACAATCCAATAAATATATTGGAATATAAATGAAAAAAGTAATCGAATTACATATTTTATTGCAGCCTAGCTACATGCACTTTTCTGCAGCCGGCCTAGAAGTGGGAAATGTCTCTGACTAGCAGACTAGCGACCGAGTACCCATTGTTAAATAGCCTTCTCAGCCAACTATTAAAAACGTTTTTTTTGTATCTCATTTTAAGGATTGGGATTTAAAACATGGGATTCATAAAATTGCCTTATTTAAACAATAATAAGTTTAGTTTAACTGTATGAAATGGCGTGTAAGGATCATGTAAGTGGTGTAAACAAATAGGGCAAATTCATAAAAACGCTAACGCATTATCTTTTATTGGGATAAGATTCTCCAGGGGGCAACTAACCCCATGGTGGGCATCTTAGCCTAGTATCTGGAAAAAATGCCCCTTTCCTAAAAATATAGATTTTATTAAATACAAAATAATCTGTCAACTGTAGCCATTCATAATTATTTTATCAATGTAATTCACAAATGGCCAATTAGCTGTTAAAATGGCCAGTGGCAAAAGAGGGTTTGTTCAGGGTAGACATCTTTGCTTGCTACAACCTTCAGTAGCAACGTTATAGGAAGCCTAAAATTGCCACTTATTAAACAATTTGAATTGTGTGTGCATATGTTTTTCAACTGATCAGCATTATTTCTTTATAAAAAATACAGTTCGTATTGTGTAGGAGTAGATTACTGAAGTAGAGCTTTATTTGGAGCTGTGACTTGGTCACAGCCTTGCTACCCTCATAGTGTACTTTGCCATCTATCTGGAAAGCAGCTGACACACAGTGGTCTGGATGTCTGGTGAAGATGGGAATTTCCCACTAACTGCAACAATGGATAATGACAATTAAAGGATTTTAAAAAAAATTATAAATATAACAGATTTTAACTGAATTCAAACAACTGGCTTACATCTTTTGAGATCATAAAGTGGGGGGTAAGAAATGTTCTGCATATAATGTGTATCAGTCGGTGCAATCCCAGTGTTACAGAAAAAAATCTTATTTTTCTATCAATGTGAAAGAGTAATAACAACAAAAATAAATATGAAAATCAGTCTGTTTTAATGAAAAATAATGACAGGTTTATTACAAGACAGGTCATGAGGAGCGTAGTAAAAACAAGTCATAGACCAATATGATGTGCGAGAGTTCAAATAAATTCACAATTATTAAAAGAATATTCAAAAAATGATTTTTTTTACTAAGAACAGCATATTTATTAGTGAAATCAGACCGGGCCTCTGCTTGGGCCTCCTCTCAGCAGGAATGACAACTCTATGACATCTCTAATTCTTTGGCCCCATTTTTGGGTATGTTCTCTGGCCCTTCACGTCAGTGTTGTGCCTCTTTGGCATAGGAGCCCTGTGTAGGTCTCCATAGTGGCACTGAAGTAACCCACTGAAAGGGGAGCCTTCCGTATGAATATAACCTGTGTTCCCTGGAGGGGCCACTTTTTGGGAGCCAAGCCAGTTATGTTGCAGTGACGAACGGCTCTGAAATCAGTGAGTGTGGGTGTACACTCGGTACTTGAATTACAGGAGGTGGTACTCCCGACTGCTTGGCGTCTTTTGGGCCTTATGGCATGAATGTATATGCCATCACTAATGCATAAGCGTGATGCGTTGTCCATTTTGGCACCTCATTCCATCCCTAAGGGAACTAAGCAAATATTCATACGCAGAGGTTTACTAGTCTAAGTGGTATTACTTCCAGAAATCAGCTGTGACGTTTTAACATGCTGGCTCAATTTTCCTAGTATGGCCCAGACAGCCTATATTTATTAAAGCCCTAATTATAAGCAACCTATTGATAATTTCACACAATAAAATTTATATAATTATAATATAAAATTAGGACAGTCGTTTTAGCATTTGCCCAAATTGACCAATGGCAAATCTGCTTCTGTAACAGTGCCTATACCACAAAGAATAATAAGCCAACCATGTTATTCCCTGTAAATGATGCAAATCAGAGCAATGGTGTCTGATTCACCATGGAACAGTTGGGGTTAACTGCCATGCTCAAGTGTTGATACAGATTTTCCAGCTTCTTCGCTCAACGTTAAGATATAGCAACCATAGGCAGCACATTTTTATGGGGGTTCACAACAGATTTTTGGACATATTCAATGTTGTTCAAATGTCTATGGAATAAATGAGTGGCCGTTATTTCCGAAACCCTTGAAGGAGTGTATGAAGCCTTATATTTCCCTTTTGGGTTCTCGTGGCAAACGTGTTTTATCTGAGGACAAGTTTAACGACTTCAGTGCAAATGGCCTTCGGGCGTGACCTTGTAAAGGTTGTATTTTCACATTAACCCTCACACCTTAAAATCATGCCAGCTGTGTCTGAGTGGTGAGGAATCAAACTAATGTATTTGAATATAAATTCTACTGTGCTGGAATGTGCCATCAATAGCACAATTTTTGAAAATTTACTATACAGCCAGTTTTGGAGCTGCATGTACTTTAGGCCTTGGTCAATAGTCTACAAACTGCTCGGCAAAGCTTGTTCAAATGATTAAATAGTATTTTTAATGTCTGAGAAAATAACAGTTGAGAGAATACTAATATACTTTAAATCAAAGCTTCGAACAGTAAATAACTAACAGTTGTCCATCCTGCTGAAGTCATGGCACTGATATACAATAATTTATTTAAAAAATGAATTCCCATGCAAAAAAGTAAAATAATCTGATGATACACAGAAAACAAACAGGAACTCGGAAACACTAAAGCTAACATTCTTAGTCAAGGTTCTATCACTACACTGGGGTTAAATATGCCCAATTTTGGGTGTACAATCAGTTCTGTCAACCATTATAAAAAAATGACTTAATCTCTCTTAGTAAAAAAAAAATACATTGAAATATTTAAAAGTTGTCAGTCTACAGGGTAGACAGCATGTGCTCATACATCGAACAGAAATAGTTTGTAACGGTTTTTGGAGTTTTTGTTAGAAGCAGTGTGTATGAAGATGGCTATCTACTGAGCAGCAAAGTATACCGTGCTAGTCTTGGTAAGAATATCTTGGTAACGGTTTGTCCCCAGTACAAAAAGGCATCATTGTGAAGGACAGTAGCTAACTAAAAGTGGGGCAAACTGTTAGTTTTTTCAACTAAGTTACACCTACACAATTTTCTATGAGTGGTCCTTGAAAGAAAGCATTTTCTACAAACCGAGAGAATGAAAACTTGCATTTTGTTTTTCAAGTGGTTTTCTGAAAGGTTAATTAACTTTAAATTCACATTTAGTCATGCTGCCAACGGGTTCAAACGATTAAGTTATGTATGTTCTTTAAAACCACTAGTTTCTCACCCCCCCCAAAGAAAATAGCACATGTGACCAGATCAAGAACCACAATATAAAAAAATACATTTTATATTAAAACTGTCCACAACTGCTTTGGCATGAAATGGAGACATATAAAACGTACAAATATAATGTCCTTTGTTTATCTTTATCTTTGTTTATCTTTAACTCACGCTTTTGCTCAGAGCAATTCAAGGAGCTCTTTAAGGCTCAGTCCTCTTCGCTCCTGAAAATAAGGGTTTGACCGGTGGGGTGAAAAGCACATTCCTGAATCATCCTCCAAACAGCACACCTGTGAATCATTCAAATGTCCACATCAAATGGATGTAGTCAATAACTGGGCTCATCCATGTCCTCATCGCTCCAGTCTGGGGGTGCATCCGTACCAAAGTACCGGTCACCGAAATTTCCTAAATAAATGAAACCACAGCCTAGATTAGAGTTTACAGCAAAATACACACTCATTTATTCATGGACACTCATATTTTCTGGAATTCTGGTCCTAACATGTTTAGCACTAGAAATACACCAAAACACACTCACCTATGCCGGGAATAATGTGAAAGAGATCGTTGACTTTCTTGTCAACAGCGGTGGTGATGATTTTGACCTGAGGGAATGCATATGCCACGGAATGAACGCCCATCTCGGCCATCAACAGCGACACCAGCAGTATCTTCTCCTCCTGGACATCATGATCCTGACCAAACACAAACGCAGAGAGGTCACTTTATTGCATAATAATCCTTGTAAGACAGTAAATACACTGCTCAAATTTGTACACTTAAATCACACATCAGGTTTTGAATGAATTATGTTAAAGATCAAAATCTTTACTGTACATTGTGTAATCCATTGAGAACAAAATAACGTGACAACTGTCAATGGAAACAAAAATCACCAACCGAGGGCTGGATTCAAACTCACACCAAAAATCAATTTAAACAATTGAAATCGTAGGCTGTTGACCAGTCGGCAACTCATGTAGCGTGTATGGCCCCCATGTGCCTGTATGTACAATGTCTGGGCATGCTCCTGATGAGAGGGTGAATTGTGTCCTTGGGGATCAGGGCATCAGTGGGCTCCTGAACAGACTGGCGCTATTTGGTGGGGTCGGGTGCCCTGATACATGACGTCCCAGGGGTTCTCAATTGGATTCAGGTCTGGGGAATGTGAGGGCCAGTCAATGGAACTGCTCACACACTCTGGCCACATGAGGCCCAGCATTGTTCTGCACCAGGAGGAACCCAGGGCCCACTGCACCAGTGTAAAGTCTGAGAATTTCATCCCCGTACCTAGCAACAGTCAGGCTACCGTTGGAGGTCTGTACAACCCTCCAAGTGTATGCGTCCCCAAACATCACTGACCCACTGCCAAACTAGTCATGCTGGATCATGTTGCAGGCAGCATAACATTCACCATGACGTCTCCAGACTCACGTCTGTCATGTGCTCAGTGTGAACCTGCTCTCATCTGTGAAGAGAATGTAGCGCCAATGGTGGAAGTGCCAATTCTGGTGTCCTCTGGTGAATGCCAATCGAGCTGCACGGTGCTGGGCTGTGAGCACAGGACCCACTAGAAGACGTTGGGCCCTCATGCTACCAGTAGTGACAAGAACACTAGAAAAATGTTAAACTAGAGAACAATCAGTCTGCAAGGATAAGGAGGGCGCTTTTGTTTTTTCAAGTGGTGGCCACAGGAACTCTTTTTTTCAGGGTTGTCTTAACAGTGCCCCTGTTGTCACTTTCATTTGCACCAAAACAGGTGACACTGATTCACAATCTCTTATGCTTCCTAACTGGACAGATTGATGGATAGATATCTGAAGTTTAATTTACTTGGTGTTAGACAGTGACGATTACGTTTGCCCTCAATTTCTTTGAGCAGTGTACATTAACAGCAGTGAGTGCATCCATTTTCATACTAGCCCCCCCACCCCTATAGGTGGAAATACCAGAGAACTGTAACCTTGGAGTTCCAGTGTGTTCACCCACCAGGAGGACTCGTACAGCCATCATGGCAGCTGCTCCGGTGGACACGGTGCAGTCCATCAGGATCACGTGGTCCTCCCCGATGTCCTTCGGCAGACGCAGGTAGTGCAGCTATGAGGGAGGGACGAAGGAAGTGAAGAACGACCGAACAGACAAAACGCCCAGAGCATTATTTCCCCTGGACCAGCTCATGTCCTCCCTCTGAAGGTGTGTCGGTTTTCCCTGTTACCTCCGGTTCTCCTGTGTCCTGGTTGGTCTGGATGAGGATCTTCCCGATGCGGACATCTTTGCACACTGCTCTGAGTGCTGGCTCCATGGTCTCACCGGCTCGTAGGATGGACACTCCTGTGATCTATGGAAATCCAGAGGACAGGCCAAGTTCATGCTGAAACTGAGTATTTCAAAACAAGAACCTGGGAACGCAAATCATGAGTTCCCGTTTAATCGTAGATAAAAGATGCCACTCTGGAGAGTTAATTGAACCACTGAGAGGTTGTAGCTTTTTGATCAGAGGGAATGAGATGACTGAACTGGAGAGAAGTGCTAAATCAAAAGAAGTCACGCGCACTCTCAGGATCAATGCAAATGAATTGAATTGGCTCAGGTTTTGGTTGTTTGACCTTAATCAGAGAATGTCAGCGTGAAGGGCACTGATGAATGGAACGAGGCAGAGGGAGACTGATGAGCAGACGTGGCCCTGCACTGACACAAAGCACCCACCACATACTGGGTTTAGTGTTCATATCCCACAAGGACCAGAACAGCAATATGTAGTGACTACTGTATGCTGCTCTGGGAAAATGTCTGCTGAATTACTAAATGTATAGAAAGAGAGAAAATAGGAGAGAGAGGGGAAACAGAAATAGAGAGAACTGAACTCACCCTCTTTCCGTGGAAAGTTCTGCCTTCGTAGTCCTCTCCTTGTGGTGTCTGAACGACATGGCTCTGTGGAAATGGGGAGGGGGGTGAGCTCAGACCAAGACAACAAACCAGGTGACTAGTCAACTCGGTCACTAAAATACTTATTTGTCCAACACGTTGGTGGCAGACTGGGCTTCAATTAAATGTATATGTATATATATGCATATGGTATTGAAAACAAATTACTTCAGGGTATTTGAATGGTTATTTGTAAAAACGAATAGTTGGTGGAATAGTAATGGAGCTTTACACTTGCAATGGTGGGAATTGACATATACAGTATGCTAAAGTTGAATCATTCTTACAATAGAAATGAGCTCATACACATGCTGCCAATTACTGTAAATGGTAACAATTTGGACATCAGGTGAACTGTTGTGATACTTGTCATGAACACACTGAATCCAAACATTAGCTGCAATGTTGACTTTTTGATCTCTACATTTACATTCATTTTTTGGCTTCCTTTTGATTTTTATTTATTTTGGATGCTTTGTGGAATAAGAAGGGGGGATAATTTTGATAAAAGAAAGACCATAGTTTTGAGTGAGGAATCATTATTTTAATGTGGCCTCACACATCCAAGAGGACATAGTCATTTTAATGCACTTTTATGACTAAGAAGAGTAAGGGTTTTATTTTTATATATATAATAAAAGTATATACACACATATACCTTTGTTATATATATATATATATATGCATGTATATGCACATATATGCATGCTCTTTTAGTGGTACCATACTGAAAATGGAGCAAGAAGATGATAGTTTTAATACACAACCGTTCATGTCCACCTCATACTATTACTTTTATAATCATTCAGATGTGTTCTGATATGCGTTCTTCAGCAAAACTATACACAAAGACAAGCTTATTGTGTTCAGAACCCAGGGTATGACAATGTCTTGTTATAACTACATCAAACAGTGATCATCAATGTTGACACTGTGTTTTACAGGAGGTTTTATGTTGTTATGGAAACATGAACTGCACATTTTGGACTTGGGGGTGTTGCTTGTTGAACATGATATTTATTACTGTATTCATCATTCAAAAATTTAGTTTACTCAGACATTATTAGACTTTCCCTTTAGTTATACAATAAAAAATTAAATTTGACTTTGCGTGCATTTGGGTGCAGTTGATTCAATATTATGTCCAAATAAAATGTCAACTACTCATCTTTTAAAATAAATAAATACACAAATTTCATATTTATCAAAAAGTACTGAGAATTGGAATAGAATTTGAAACCAGGTGTAGTGCTCACTTGCATTGCATGTGTGCGTGTCTATGGTTTTACATTGAGAACTTTCCACTGTGGTGTATTGATAGTTTCCATGTGCTATCTTCCGAGGGCAGCCTCTTTCTCAGTCATCATCTCACAATCTTGACCCCCAATTCTGTCTTTCCACCTCTGACTCTCACTTTGTTTACTCGGTTTCTCAGTGTTTCTTCTCCCTATCTTTCCATCTCTTTCTCTAATTGAACTCCTATCAGACAGTCACTGTTTAAAGTCTAAACATCTGTCAGTCTTTAGATTTTGTTGTTTTACTTTTTAACATAAAGGGATTACATTCGTACAGTATAATCAATACTATCTTTATCCACAAACACATTACATTCAATCCACATTACTGGCCAGTATAACAATATTAATAACTGTAATAAATCCAGACTGGTTTGGGTCAAATCCAAATCATTCCTATAGCCTCACCATGAGATAGGGTGCAGGACAGGCTCCAGGCGGTTAGACAACCTGCTAGCATAGTGGAGTCTGTCGATAGCATAGCCAGAGTAGTTAGTACAGTTTTGCCTGTTGCAACTGACTTGTTCTAGGCTGAGAAAAGTTAAAGAAACAGTCACTATAGCAACCTTGGAATAAAACCTTCCTCCACCCCGGTCACAAATAGAAATGACTATTTTACCTAGCATCTCAAAATGGGACTCTCTGATCATAAACTTGATGTTATTGGCTTGTGTGAAACATTGCTAAAGCCTGATGAATTTACTGCCCTAAATGAAGCCTTTCCTCCTGGCTATCCTAGTGATCATATCCCCTGTGCATCCCGAAAAGGAGGGGGTGTTGCTAATAACTATGCCAGTCAATATAAATGTACTCTCACACACATCACTGGTTTTCATTCTTTTGAAGTTTTACTCATGTAAGTTAACCAGGTTGATACATCGTTTTACATAGCTATTATTTACAGGCTGCCTGGGATATACACAATGCTCCTCTGTGAGTTTGCTGAATTCTTGTCTAACCTTGTAGTCATGGCAGATAGTATTCAACTGTTTGGCGATTTCAATGTTCATATGGAAAAGTCAAATGATTCTCTTCAAACAGTCTTTGAAGCCATAATTGACTTAATGGGTTTTATCCAACATGTCTCAGGTCCAACGCACAGCCACAATCATACCTTAGATTTAGTCCTGTCACAAGAAATAGATATCTAATAATTTCCCCTGAAAAAGCTGGAATATCGGATCACTGTCTTATTGCATTTACCGGAAATCCACTCGCTCTTTAACCAAAGAGTTTCAAAAGCCGTACTATAAACTCTAGGACTACAAAACGATTTCTTGATATTCTTCCAAGTTTGCTCATCAGTGACAAAGAAAATAAATCTGCAAACGATCTAATCGAGGATCTAAACTTGGCCCTAAAAACGAAAGAAATACCTAACCAGAAACTTGATCCCTGGTACAGACAATATTAGAGAACTCAAGCAAGTCTCCAGAAATTTTTGGTGAAAATGGCACTCCACAAAGTTGGAAGTATTCAGACTACCCTGGAAAGCACTCAACTGCTCGATCAGCGTATTACTCCAACTTGATTGAGGTGAATAAAAACAAAAAATTTCTCTTTGCAAAGTTACCAAAAATAGCAATGCTCAACAAGTGAAGTGGGTCTTCACTTTAGCTGTAACAAATACATTAACTTCTTTGATAAAAAGATCATCACCAATAGAAAACAAATAACTAACTCCTCCTAAATTATAGTCCCCAAAATCTCAGTGGTCCTGAGAATGTCCTGAACCTCCCTGACCAGGTGTCAATGGAGACACTGGAACTTTTTGATCCCGTATCGCTCGACACATGAGTTCTAAACCCACACCTTTTCAGCTAGACCAGATTCCAACAAAATTACTTAAGGAGCTATTTCCAGTGCTAGGTTAGCCAATGTTGAAAATACTAAATTGCTCCCTTTCCTCCGGATGGAAATGAAGCATCTTCTAATCAAATTGAATCTGGATCCAGACATTAAACAACTATAGGCCAATATCGAAACCTCCCATTCCTCTCAAAAATGTTAGAAAAATCTGTTTCTCAACAACTGACTGCCTACCTGGAGACAAATAACATTTATGAAATGTTCCAATCCGGTTTCAGACCCCATCATAGTACTGAGACTGCACTTGTGAAGGTAACAAATGACCATTTAATGGCCTCAGACAAAGGTTCCGCATCCGTCCTGTTGTTTCTTGATCTTACTGCTGCTTTTGACACTTGATCACTCCCTTCTCTTAGAGGGACAGGAAACTCATATTTGGCTACGTGGGAATGTCTAGCCTGGTTTCAATCTTATATATCTGAAAGATATCAGTTCATATGTGTGGATGGTATATCCTCTGACAAATCAAAAGTACATTTTGGTGTTCCTCAAGGCTCGGTTCCGGGCCTATTATTGTTCTCAATATATATGCTGCCTCTTGGTGATGTAATCCGCATTCACAATGTCAATTTTCACTGTTATGCTGCCGACACACTTATATATTTCAATGAAGCATGGAGAAGCCCCAAAATGATCTATTTTGGAAGCATGTGATTCAGATATTAGGAACTGGATGACAGAGAACGTCTTGCTTTTAAACTAGAAAAACAGAAATGCTCGTTTTAGGACCCAAGAAACAAAGTGATTTGTTGGCAGAGCTCACTGTGAACCTCGACACTGTGAACCTCGAGGATCTTTCTATCAAAAACGGATGCAGAAAAACAAATCCATGCTTTTGTTACTTCTAGATAAGATTACTGCAATGCTCTTTTTTTTTTCCGGTTACCCTGATAAATCAATAAATAAACTTTAGTGCTGCACACGGCTGCTAGACTCCTAACTAGAACAAAACATTTTAAACACATTACTCCAGTACTAGCCTCTTTGAAGTTCAACAAATACTGTAGTTTGCTCTTTGGGGTTTAAGGCCGGGGGTTTTGTAAAAGCGCTTTGTGACAACTGCTGATGTAAAAAGGGTTTTATAAAATACACTTGAAAGCCAGTACCACACTGTGGTGGTATAGGGTGGAGACAGGTACTGAATCCAGGGCAAAATATATTGATGGAGCTGGGACTGTTACCACTAGATCACGGCTCCAGAGTTGTATTAATAGGCTGGCAAGTTAAACAAATGTAATGCCAAATACATATATGCTTAATTTGCTGAAAAATTAGACACTTTGGTTAATGCTATTCATCAATGATGCCAAACCAAATGTACCATTACTACCGCAATTAAGACATAACAAGGGATATAGGGAGTCCTGGCTTAAGTACTGGTTTTATATTGTTGAATGAATCACAGCAGAATTGGCTGTCAATGGTGCTTCCACCAAATTATAACTTGTGTGTGAAGTCATATGCAAAGAATGTATCGTTATTTAATTTATTTGATCAATATGATCAATATGATGATTTATAATGGTCATTTTGGAAATATGGAGTTGGCTGTGTAACTCAGTGAGTCACACAGTAGAACAAGCACCTAAGGTTATCCCTTTGACATGTCATTTTATGCCAGCAAAATGTAAAGCCTGCGTGGGCTCTTTAGACTGTATGCGTCACAGTTCAGGTTATTTGGCTTCATTAAGAAGCATTTTGAACAGCCGGGTAGGCAGACTACTGTAGTACAGAATGGTAAGGGTTAAGATGGGGCTTTGTACATGTTCTTCTACCGCCAGAACACGGAGCTGGCACAGCTCAAGGTTAAAGTTAACAATGTAGCTGGAGCAGCCTCTACAGCTGCCTGCTATCAATACCTGTGAGGGGAGGTAGGAGAGAGCTCGTTCAATCAGCAGACGCATCAATCTCTTGGAGTAGAAGATAAACTCATCCCGGCTGGTCTCTTTGTTTCTGGGCAGAGGGAGTAGGACAGTTAGGGACCAGAATTGAAACTTATAAAAATTGAATACAATGTGTTTACTTACTACTAATTACTGAATGTCTTAAATGTCAAGGCCTGCAACCCACTGTGCCTCTTTGTGGAGTTGTGCTCCAGTTTTTGTATGACCATGATGTGTTTTCTTTTAATCTGAGTTAGTGAGTCATTGTTCTGACTGGTCCAGGGTTACTGCTTACACCTGACCGCGGTGTGCATGTCAATGACCTGGGGTGTGACTGAAAACCTGACCCGAAATCTTAAGATGTCCACGTTGACACCACAAGCCAGTACGACAGACAGATCCACAGTGAAAAACAGTTTCTGTCTTCATAGGGAATGTCAGGCTCTCTCGTACTATAACGTCATTATCAATCACATTGGCCAACGCTCTTAACCAGAGGCACAGGCGGGTGCAACTAGGTTGAAGGGACAGTCCAACAACAGACTGTCCACTATCTGACCCCTCTAGAGAATAGACACTAAGGTGGGGGCCGTTGTTGAAGTTGATTAAAGTCTTTGTACCGGTTAATAGCAGCTTCTGGTTGCAGCTATCTAAGAACACACACGCAGTGTGTTCATCACAGTCAGTAATCATGCCATATTGGGTGCTGTACCTGATGATGGTATGCATGCCCCGGACCTGGGGAGTACTCTCCAGAACACTCAAGGTCTGGGGGAGGGGCTGGGCCTGGTGGGCTGTGGCAAGGGCTGCCCTGTAACCATAGAAACCAGGATGAGAAAGGGAGGAAGGACGTGAGAGCACTGGAATGGGTGGCTGAGCACGCACACGCACAGTCCCTGGGCTGGAGACGCAAACATACCAAATGTGCAACAAAGTCACCCACGCACACACTGGCAGGCAAACACACACTGCTGTTAATATTGATTAATGGGTAGGTAGAACTCTAGGAAGCACACATTAAAAGCACACAGATTCAAATAGAAAGAGCACCAGCTAGGTCAGTTAGCAGTACTAAACTGGTCCAGCTAAAGTACTGTCTGCAGTGTGGGATTATACAACAGCTGAAAGAGACCAGTACAGAGAATATGCAGACAACTCCTAGATGCTGTTTTGGCCCAGATGAATGTAGATTTACAGAGTGCTAATAGTCAGTCATTTGACATTGTTCAGTGTTTATTTTTTGTAGGTGGTGACACTGATACTAGTTTTGATTTGAAAATGAATTATTCTCTCTTTGTTCTCTTTGTTGTGTTATAATCCCATATGATTCACACACACAAAACACACCAACCCAAAGGAAGCCCAAATCCTCAATTCAGATCCAAATCGATCAAATAAATAAATAAAGGTTACCATACAGAAAATCTGGCCTTGTCTTTAGCTAGAATCTGACTTGAGAACATACAGCATAAAACCTTTTGGAATTGGCCAAGAATTGAGGTCAAGCAAGAATGTAGTTCAGTGACATCAATTTGAACTACACACGCAACAAAAAAATGAGTTTTGACACATCACACCAAAAAGATACTCTAAACAAAAAATGCAAATGGAGAAAAATCATAAACAGGTCTGCTCACATATCCCAGCGCAGTTTCCTCTACGGAGAGAAGAACATTTGGACAAGACCACAAGGACAGACAACAACAACAACACAGAACAGGAAGAAGATAAACACAGACAGACAACCTCTCATGAATAAAGGAATGGACAGAGGGGCGATCATGTGACCCAGTGTGTGACAGCCGAGTCCAATGTAAGCCACCCTCGCGGTACTTTTAGCCCTAAAAAAATCGTTCAAGGGTAATCTTTTCCACGGAATCAACCATCACTATAATTCAGTCAGCGATTGTGTCATCGGGTGTTCTACACGTGGGCTGCCCTCCTGTTGGTTGTGACTGTCACAGGCTCGACTGTGTTTCTACAGAGCCGGGGTGAGGCACTGAGGCAAAGCTCACAGCTCAACGGCCCATTACATCCTGTGTCTAAAGAGAGACGCCAAGTGCACTTCCTCTCTCGCTCTCTTACACTCTTCTGGCTTTGATCTGCTGCGGCGGACACACTCGATGGAAAAACTAAGCTCTTTTGTAGTAGACATAGGAAACTTTTTTTAGCTGCGGTTTTGAGATACGATTTGTGACAAAGCTACCTTGTTCTATTTCACCGGTGCTGAGAGGAGGGGTCAGTCAGTGTGTCTCGAGAGATTCTTTTTAGACACAGAATGTACAGGATGTGTGTGTGTGTATAGAGGCAAAACCAACATTCTCCAATCAATTGCCTGTTGCATGTAGAACATCAGAAAGGTGTCAGTCCCTAAACTGCTCCAAACTGACTATCAATGCCAGAACGGCTAATTGTTTCTCAAAGCCCTGCTTACTCATAGCGGACTCTGAATTGGTTGCGTTGTAGCGAATATGGTGTCACACTTGACATACCAATTACTATTGCTATCTGTTGTAACAGACTGGTTTCTTGCTATCTGTTGTAACAGACTGGTTTCTCGAACAGGCGATTAAGTCATCCTTGGACGCGCGACTTCCCTGTATGAATAAAAGCAAAATGAAGAGAAATACTAATTTCCTGTAGAGTGATGGAGTGTTTATTGATGAGGTGGGCTCACGGTGCTAACATTGGAACAGCAGGCAATTGGGAGGATACTGGTTTTGTGGCTGGCGAAGTAGAATTTGCCCGCAATCATCCATCTTGGAAGGGACAACAATATCCAATCCAGAAGAAGTTATTTGGGGGCAACTTCTAGCTACTCCTGTTTTATGTCAGCTTCCTCTGAGAATTCGAGTGTGCGGCAGAGATTTGGCGGAGAGGGGAACGGCGATAATGTAAAGAGTTGGTCTACTCTACCTGACGCTGAGCTCGCGCTGTGTGTGTTGGGGGATGAAAGGGGTTGCAGAGTAAAAAGGTTGTCCGTGCGCAGCAAGGTGGGGGCAGGGCAATAACATCAAAATGAAATACCACAATAAGAACTCATGCCTTTAATCCCATACAGAAAAAAATGCATTCTTTCTCTTCATTCATAATCTCTATATTCATCATTTCCATTACATTTCCAGACAACATTTTACTGACAAATAAAAACAAGCACATTGTGTAATGTATGGTTTTAATTCTTTGTTTTTTTTCTGTATGGGATTGCCAATAAGGATCTGATAACAAACTTTAGAAGCTATGTCAAACTTACATTTTGGGAACTGAAAATGGCAATTTAATTCTATCTAATTTCATTAGATTACTGCAGATGTGGAACTGACACAGGAAGCCTGATAATCCTTAGTTTATGTGCCATAAGCCATAACAGAACAAGAAATCAGATCATGACTTAAACAATTAATTGAGCCATAAGAGCAATGGGGGGATATTACAGAAGCCCCACAAGGAAGCAGAATGAAGATGTGTAAAGTGCATTGCACTACTTTGACTAAGTCTATGGTTATTCCATTCTACATTTTTATTTTGTGCCATTAAGAGAAGTCAGAGCAATAACAGAAATTGCTTTTTGTTCCACTAGAGGGGGTAATGGAACTAGTATTTCTTGTAAACTTGTCCTGGCTGCCTTAGTGTGATGTAGGGCAAGAGTAGAGTAAAAAGGAGAAACTCTCACCTCCTCTAACTGGCTATGGACGTGCTGTACGATCAGGTCGATGGCCACCATGTTGTAGCCTCCTGCCAGGATATGATACACAGGAAAAGGAAGTGACATCAGAAAGGAATTTCCATCAGTGGTGTCCAAAATACAAATAAGTCCTTCCATAGTGTTAACCAGTAATTGTCTGTCATCAACAGGTGAGGGACCTTCCTAAATAACATCTAAATTATTTCCCTTCTCCTGGGGCCTCATGTAACAATCTTGTGTACGTTTCTAACTAAATACTTCCATATGTGAAAATCATATGATTTGAATGCCCACCAAATTATTTGGATTTATCCAACTGGCGTAATGCAACACATACACATGCTTCTGTTGGTAAGTCAGACCCATACTATATTTCTGCGTACTAGGGGTGGGAGGATCAATCCCAAAAAATCAATACTATGATACTCCGCCCAAAGAATGCCTCCAATTACCCATATAAGGTATCCAAATGGGCTCCCTGCACAACCGCTTCCACATTCTCCTTAATACTGCATTTTCGGGTTGTGCCGCTCCTTCATTAAAATAACGGTACTCTTTTTTTTTTTTTAAGGTGTTTACAAGTGTTGCCTAAAATGAACAATGTTAATCGTATTTGCAAGGCTCCAGCTAGCAAGTTGGATAAAAGATTTAAGATGTATGTATCAAACTACATAAACGATTACGAAGGTACTCATTTTCATGAAATTACCTCCAGTGGCGTCATGTGACGTCCAGCTGGTTCGCGGACAGTACAGTAGTCATAATCTGGACTAATACTGAAATTTCTATTAGCATACTACATACAATAAACTAAATAGCACATACTTGTAGTAAGCTAGTATGCCCTTATTGGGACATACTAACTAGTTTTACAATTGCGTCTCAACGTTTGATCATTTTCTCCCACATTACCATAACGCCAAGTTGGAATATTTAGCTAGATACCATTAAGTATTGTTAAACTGACTTCTATTGAAGTCTAATGGCTTATTAGCCAGTAATAGGTCTACCAGTATCTTACTACTGGGAATAGTCATAAGAATTGAGCAATTGCGAGTGAGACTAAAGACCAACTTGACACTGCCAAAGCTATTTTTTCATGGCACAATGTTCATATTTTCTTCAATCATCAATGAAAATGATACAATAACTGTCAATGTAGGTGACGATAACTGACTTTTCTGTCAAGGTTAAAGACGAAAGAATCGTGGAAACCCCTCCGCTTTTACTGCACCATTACTGGAATCGGGTGTGCTAAATTAGAATTGGAGAGAACCTACAGAACAGTAGATCTCCAGGAACTGGGTTGGGCAGCCCTGACCTAGCTGGTCTTTGGTGAAATGCCTGCTGCACACTTTAGATTGGAAAATAAAGTGAAGTAGTCCTGGCGTATTTGCACTAACTACTTCTTCTTCAGCTCAACATCAAGCGGGATGTTATGCATACTAATAACCCCATTCAGTTTAGTAGATACAGAGATCTTCTAAATATTTCTTTACTTGTTTCTTAAAAAATACATTCTTAAATATATTTTTCCGAGTCTCTATCATGTTTATTTAGCTAGCCAAACTTTTGCCGTCAGACAAACGTATGCAAATAACGTGTGCCTGGAACAGGTGAGCAGTATTATTGTAAAAGGGAAGTATGTCCCTAACCTGAGTGCAAGTAGCCCATTGGCCCTATTGACTATGACATTTCAGTCGATACTCGAAGCAAGGTGGAGGCCGGTAAATACATTTACCATAGTGTGAACTTCAAATTATATTATCTAATATAGAATCTAAAACCAAGTCCTTTTTCGAAACGTATCGTAGCCGATAAGCAGTCCTAAATATTCCACATTGCAAGACGTGGCTGCTGTTAATAAAAAAAGTGGGAGGTCAAGGTGGAGGCGAGAAGGCGATTTGCTGCACTCCTAACCAGTGTCCATACTACGGGAGGTGGGCAAAGTGTGACAAATATTTCTTTCATTGACTTGCACATTGCAGGCATCACTGGGGAGATCTGAATGGAAAAGTCCTACTGTAGATGGGGACACTGACATGTCGCTGACATGGTTGCAGTAAGTGACCATTTGCCATTAGGCTAATCATAACATTTCAACTTCACATTCAAGAAACATCAATACGGACATACATCAAATTGAGCTGGTCAAGCCCAGTTCAAGTTATGTGGACATAGGACTTAGCTGTTATTTTCGCTACAGAACAAGTATTTGCAGTGGTATACCAGAGTGGGGTTGCAGTGCTCTGCAGTTCGGCAGCATTCTGTATCGTTTCAAGTGAGGATACAGTCGTGGGTCATGGCGGTACAGCCAAATATATAGTAACCTAGAGAATGTGGCCAATAAAGTAACATCTGAAATGTTATAGATCAATGATTATTGTGTACGTCCGTAGCCTATAAGCCTATGATGCAGGAAACTGTTTTAGCATTCCTGTAGGTCATTCATATTTCTATTGATACGATTTTTCCCCATGTGTTTCAGTTGATATTCCTTTACCAGCATTTCCGTAATAGCATGGTATTTCTCCAATTCAACCGCTGGGCTGTTCATATGCATGGGTTGATATTGGCGTAGGGATATGCGCACTTTCCTGTCAAGTTCAATATTGATAAATGCCGACTTCTGCTTCAGAACTGGTGTACTCACAGTTTACGCACATTTGTGAGGCCCTCTAGTCATTAAGGTCTGGTGTTTTTACTCTGCTTTGTTTGTACATAAAAATGTAGGGGACTGAGTACAAATTTGCTCCTAAGTCATGTGTTGACCTCAGAAGGAGACTACATTCAAATCAGATTGGTCCAGGTGTGGAAGAGCTCATTGTTCACATTGATCATACAATGTTCTTTATTTCAGGTCCCGATCTTACCGCGCGGTACCACTATGTCTGCCAGTCGCATGGTGGGCTCGATGTACTGCTCAAATGCCGGCTTAACAAATTTATTGTACTGTTTGATGACACCCTCAATTTCCCGGCCGCGCTCGGTGATGTCCCTGCGGAGCCGACGCACCAGCCGGATGTCTGAGTCCGTATCCACAAAGACCTTCATGTCCAGCAGCTATGGGAAGAGGAGAGAACATACACAGTGAAAAACACACACCAAGACATAAACTAAGAGAGAGAAATGCATACAGAGCTGGAGAAAAAAATACAGTTAAATGACAGACACACAGACAGACACACAGACAGACGATTGAGAACCGGAAATGTACTACGTCTATCCACCAACTCTACCTGTAAGACATACTTTAACCTAATTTTGATGCCTAAATGTGACGTAACCCTTATTTTTACCCTGAACATAATAATAATCCTGAAATGAACCCCAAGCCACAATAAGTTTAAGTGTGGATCAGCCAAAAGTTTCCCTATTTCCCAAAATGCATATAGTGTATACATTACTGATCCTGACGTAGATAGAAATTTCAGAACAGAAACACATTGAAACACATTGAAATACCACACCTGCTGAGAAACACACACACACACACACACACACACACACACACACACACACAGACAAATACACACACCATGAGAAACACACACACCATGGGAAACCTACACAACCACACACAAAAAACAATGAAAGACACATGCACACACACACCAAGAGAGAAGTCACATACACGGGGGGACAAAACTCTTCAGGCACTTCTTAAATGTCCTTCGCATGAGGACCTTCCAGTCTTACCTGTAACAGCTCTTTATCCGCAAAGGCCATGATTCCCTCAAAGATAATGACACTGGCTCCATACACAGTTTTCTGAGGGATGAGAAACACCAAGTCACCTGGCTGAAGGCACAAGCTATTGGTCAAAGTAGGACCCTGTAGCGGTGAAACAGTTTTTGCGACATTAGAGCAAAAGATTTTGTCCGTTTTATTTGTTTTTGCTCTTCCTCCTAGCACTGACTTTGCTGATAGCTACTGAAGATTAATGCACTACCTCTAAGATAAGAGCATCAGCTAAATGTCTGACATGCAAATCATCAAAATAAATATTGTTTTGTATTACTGTCTAATCTTGATGCTGGAGCCCTTCACTTCATGTGAATAACTTTTGCTTTACATCTTAACACCTGCTAATAGTTAACAAGGTTCATCTGTTGGGGATTACTATAATATAGAAGTCTAGTGTGATTGGCTTCAGTGCCCCTCTGCATCTGTGATGTATTTGCTGACACACAGACGGACAGGCCATGAAGTGACTAACTCCGGATGGATATTAAAAGACAGCTGAGTAATTTAGCCATCGAGATAATGCTGCAGGTACCTTACATCAACGGCCAATTTCTGGTTCACACATTACGATACGAGCAGAGAGGGGCCGTGTTAGTTTTATTATGTATAGTATTTTAATTATTCATTTGAATAACTGCAGAGAATTTGGCATTTGAACATGCAGACATATTTGTAGTAAAATTCTTAAATGCTTTGCAGTGGGTTTTTCAGTTTGTCACCATTTCACCATGCTGCGTAGAGGTCTGATGGAACTATGTGTAATGTTCAAATGAACAATTGCACAGCAAGGGTCCAGTTGGTACAGAAATCTGCTTGCAATGTCAAGATGTGGGTTCAATTCCCACATGGGGGGAAACTACTAAAGAACAGGAAATGAAATACTGATGAAAGTGCTGACTACTGTTAGTTTCTCATGATAAGATCTGTTAAAAATGAAGAAGCTTTCTTTCAGAGGGAGAGTCAATGTAAATAGGTAAGATAAACAATGTCACAATCACATTAAGAAGATCCGTAAGTTCTGTAATAGTTACTGAGAATTATACTTGCTGCATTTTAACTGAATACTTGTATCTTTTATTTGAATGAAACTTCCTATTGAAAAAGTATCATGTTTTGATGAATTTTTGATAAATATCCTTGTTCCACTGAATTTGTAAGTTATACATTTTCAGTGGATTTTCATATTATATATTGTACAACCCTGTTTCCAAGACATTGGTACACTACATAAGATCCAAATAAAAACATAATGCTATAATATGTAAATCATTTAATGCCTAGGTTTAATTGAAAATGGTACAAAGAGAACATGTTAAATGTTGAAACTGAGCAGTTGTATTGTTTTTGGAAACATACTTGCCCACTTTGAATTTGATGCCAGCAACAATTAAAAAAACAGTTGAGACAGGGGCATCTTTACCACTGTTGCATCACCTCTTATTTTAACAATACTCTCTGTAAGCGTTTGGGAAGTGAAGAGACCAATTGCTCTAGTTCTGAAAATGAAATGTATTCCTATTCTTGCTTGATATAGCATTGCAGCTGGTTATTGTTTTAATTTAAAATGTTTCCCCCTTGAAGATTTCAGTTAGTTTTTCAATTGAATTGTCAGTTCTGACATGATTTATCTTTGTCTTATTCTTTGAAATCACAACAACAGGGGTGTGTGGACTTATTCTATCCACTATAGGGTGTCAATGATTTGCATGATCATTGCATTCTGTTTTTCTTGACATTGTACACAACATCCCAACCTTTTTGGAAACAAAAAGGTTCATTTTTTTGTCTTTTTGTAATTAATACAGTGGTTTTAGTTCATTTTCTTGGCATTCATGCTCATCCTTGTATGGATTTGTTTCCTTACCCATTCCTTCTGGCGTCCATGTGTGGTAAAGTCATAAACAGGGATTTTGACACTCTTGCCAAGTTTAAGTTTCCGTAGTGTGTGTGCCAGCAGCCCGAAGTCAAAGGCATCTGGGTGGTCAAAGTTGTAGTCATTACTGGCCGCTGCCACCTGCTGCTCAGGCGTCAGAACCTACACACAACATTGGAGAAACATTAACATAGCTTTTTAATCCTAGCCAAGCAGAATCTCTGAAATATCTTTGGACCGAGTTGTTAAGATGATACACGTACACAACGTGCACACACACAACCTATTGGAGTGCCTCTCAAGGTAGCCAGACTAAATTTAGGCGGGAAAAGAATGTTGTGACCCTCCTGTTAGGGCCGTGCCAGGTGCTGTGCGTGCGAGTGTGCGTACGTACGTGCACATTCCTCTGGCCCTTTGAATCTACGGCCCTGGGATTTGGCATGAGCCGTGCCCTTCTCTCATTGGCCAATCAGAAGAACTTTATAATTAACAGTGTCACATAGATCCGGTTGGAGCAGTGCCACCCTAGAGGCCAAGACGGAGTCTGAGGCCAGCTTGAGAGGTGATATCTCAGAGTGGATATCCATGCAAATGGGACTGAGTAGGAGTTGGACAACATTTTCCCACATACATGCTACTTGGTCTTTTTTTGTGTCCCTAAAAATGATTGTAACTCTTAACTGAAAATCATATTCCCTTTCCCTATACTGAAATAATGTACTCGTAATTGAGGTAAAGTTTACACATTTGATGGGAAAAACAACTCTACTGGCCAAACAGTGGTGTAGGTAAGCTCAAGCTCAATAATCAATGCCCAATTGTCATTAATATTTTAGATTTTCAAACACACAAAACTATAATAGTGAAGGTAAAATGATCCTAGAATAAGTTGTATTCCCTAGAAATGTGAAAACACTGAGCATTGACTTTGTTTGGTAGGGTAAGCTGAAGCGAGATCCATGATTAATGGTAGCTACAGCAGTTGCTAATGTCAGAAAAGGTGGTGGTGGGGACATTTTATATTGCTGAGCTGTTGGGATGTTATGCTATCTTCCTGTTGCATAACATACGGACAGTGTGCAGCAGGCATTTCACCAAAGACCAGCTAGGTCAGGGCTGCCCAACCCCGTTCCTGGAGATCTACTGTTCTGTAGGTTCTCTCCAACTCTAATTTAGCACACCCGATTCCAGTAATCGTGCATTAAAAGAGGAGGGGTTTCCACGATTCTCTCGTCTTTAACCTTGACAAAAAAGTTATCATTACCCCCATTGACAGTTATTGTATCATTGTCAATGATTGAAGGAAAAATGAACATTGTGCCATGAAATAAAATAGCTTTGGCAGTGTCAAGTTTGTCTTCAGTCTCGCTCGCGATTACTCAATTCTTATTACTATTACCAGTAGTAACCTACTGGTAGACCTATTACTGGCTAATAAGCCATTAAACTTCATAAGAAGTCAGTTTAACAATGCTTAATGGTGTCTAGCTAAATATTCCAACTTGGCGTTGTTAGTCATGACAAAATGTTCTAATGTTATTAGTATGTTCCAATACTGGCATACTAGCTTACTATAAACTAAACAGCATATCCTTGTGGGTCAGTCAGTTCTCCTTCTCCACTATAAATCCCTGTAGATCTAGTGAATGCATTTTCTAAATTTTCCCTGTTTTCTGTTGTCTTCAACTTAGGAGGACACGAGGTCCTAACCCACACATGCGGAGTACCAGGCATGATTCGTCCCGGTCCCTGTCCAAAGTCCTCCTGGTTGTGTTGCAGATCAAGATCACAACTGCCACTGTCCTGACCCCCCCTCTTCCCCATGTCTGTCCCTGTCCTTGACCATCTGGTTATGCCTCTGATCTAGGCTGGGTTTGAATGGACGCTGGGATTAGCCCACATGCATTGAACTATTAAAACTTGGACTCTTAATATGTTCACCCGGCACAGCCAGAAGAGGACTGGTCACCCCTCGGAGCCTGGTTCGTCTCTAGGTTTCTTCTTAAATTTTGGCTCTCATAGGGAGTTTTTCCTAGCCACTGAAGTTCAACACTACTGTTGTTTGCTCCTTGGGGTTTAAGGTCGGGTGTTTTGTGAAAGCACTTTGCGACAACTGCTGATGTAAAAAGGGTTTTATAAAATACATTTGATTGATTGATTGATTGTAGTATGTAGTATGCTAATTGAAATTTCAGATTTAGTCCAGATTATGACTACTGTACTGTCCGCGAACCAGCTGGACGTCACATGACGCCACTGGAGGTAATTTCATGAAAATGAGTACCTTCGTAATTGTTTATGTAGTTTGATATATACATCTTAAATCCTTTATCCAACTTTCTAGCTGGAGCCTTGCAAATACGATTAACATTGTTCATTTTAGGCAACACTTGTAAAGACCTTAAAAAAAAAAGAGTACCGTTATTTTAATGAAGGAGCGGCACAACCGGAAATGCTGAAAAATCTACTGGCCAAACAGTGGTGTAGGTAAGATCTAGCTTACCACTCAATGCCCAATTGTCATTAATATTTTAGGTTTTCTAACAAAATTATCCTAGATTAAGTAGTATTTCATAGAAATTTGAAAACACTGAGCATTGACTTTGTTTAATGGTATCTACCGCTGCAGCTAATGTCAGAAAAGGTGGTGGTGGGGACATTTTATATTGCTGAGCTGTAGGGATGTTATGCTATCTTCCTGTTGCATAACATACGGCCGGGAAGAAAAGGATTTCTGGTGGTTGATTGGAAGGCCTAAACACTTCTGTCTACACCAGCACTTAATGTTTTACCCTCTGTGAATATCTCATTAAAAGCCTGAACCCACAAGGTAGACAAAGAAAGAGAATAGGACAGAGACAGAAGAAAAACGAAAAAATGACAAAAAACATGAGGGAGAGCAAAGAAACACACTTAATTTAAACTGAGAAAAATATAGTAAAATCACTGCAATTTAGATAAAATACCTGATGTCATTTAGATTGTGGGCGGCGGTGCTGTTGTTATGTTATTTTCTAATAGATTAATCAGTAGTATGTAAAAATCCGGTAAACTGAGAAAGTGTGTTAAAACCACATTCGTTGGGCTGTGGAATATTGCCTTAACACACACTTAAAGACATACACTTAAAGACACACACAGTACACATAATACATTAACCTATGCTCATTTAAACCAGGTAAGGTAACAGAGAACACTCTCATTCACAGTACTGAACAGGGAGCAACTAGGGTCATGGACAGAGAACAGCAGCCTTTTTGCCATGGCTGCTTTTTGTTTAGAGGGTCAGCCGCTCTAACCCAGGCCTACCCAGGACTGCCCAAACCTGGTCCTGGTGAGCTACCGGCCTGGTTATCTCTCCAAACCTTATTAAGAACACTTGGTGCAAATTATAAGCTGGATAAAAAGCTGAAACACAACTGTTCTAACCACTAGGTTGGTGTCGGCCTTCAGAATTGGTCACAAGCATGTTCACTCACCTTATAGAAAGAGTCCATGGAGAGGAGAACCACCCAAGGGACATCCAGAGCCTCTATGATCTTTCTGGCTGCAGTGGTCTTCCCAGAGGCACTGCCTCCACACAAACCTGAAGGACACCATGACAAGAGGTGACAAGGCCAGCCAAGTAAACAACTGGCTCACTGGGGAGGAGCTGGAATAATACAGAGTGGATCTTCCTAACAGCAGGGCCCCATCTCACACGTGACAGAAGGAAGGCACCTCCTGACGTGTTCAAATGTTAAAAGCTTCCTCCTGTGATTTTAGTTTTAAATGTTATTGTTGAAAAGCGATAACCCAAGTATTAATGCAGTCGAGTGCCCTCGGAAGGGAAATACAAAATATTCTTTAAGCTGGACCAGGTTATTTAGAGACAACCGCAAAATTCCAAGGAGTAGGATTATGTCTGATGGGAAGTAGTGACGTCATTGATCTCTCCCCTAGTGTAAGGATAAAAGGAGCAATAGAGAACAAAAGAATAATCTAAATCAGAGTGAATAGTACAGAATACTGTCATTCCAAAAAATGCATCCTGTTTAAAACAAATTCAATAAACCAATCATGCAACTAGGTGTGGCTAAAAAAGTTATGATAAAAACTAAAACATTTGGGTTCACACCTGGTGGAACTGCATTTTGACCCGTTCTTTTAGATTACTCCAAACAGTCAACAAAATAAATAATTTAATAAAGACCGTATAAAAATGCATTACAAGAGTTCAAGATGGCAATACTCCTGAGATTTAATTTCATAAGCAGAGGAAAAAGCCCAGAAGTGCCTGTTTTAAGACTAAATCTACATTATATCCACAACTTAGCGGATGTTTTACGATGATGGCGGGTTTTAACGACCACTTAGCCCGCTACGTTATCAGTGGACACATTCCAATCTATGCCTTACTTGGCGACACCTGGTAGTTTAAATCATGTACCCAGCCTAAACAACTAAAGCATTCAATTTGGTCTAGGACACAAACAGAGAGACTAATGTAAATAGAACAGCAGCAACTGTAGAGTAGTAGTACACCATAATACAACTGAGTGTTCCTACCGATGACAAAGGCCTCTTTGGACTGGGTTCCATGCTCGTTGTACCAGGGTGGCCGGCCAGCTGTGTAGATGGTCCGTTTGGATGTCCTCAGCAGGGGCGGTTCTGACTTGCATTGGCTGGTGGTCCGTTTCCGTGGTGACACCACTGGGCAGACTGGGGGAAGGAGTCGGTCTAGGGAGCCCTCCCCACCCTCGCTGAAACAGAGGAAGAGACAAAAGAGCAATGTCACTTCCTTCGCGTCATTGAATAATAGGGATCAAAAAGAACTGAGATGCTTCAAGAGACCATCCCTTTAAGACTTAGAATATGAGAAAACTGAAATGACAGCTCAAAGTTTGACAGTTGTTCATACCGGCATATGTACTGTTGGATTTGGGACAAAACAACAAAAATGATTGATATTGTACAATAATTATTGATTTTCCGATTGTTTATTTTCCAGCAGAGAACAACAAATGCAAGCGTGTAGGGTATTCAAGGTTTAAAGGTTGACATTTCCACTTGAAAGTCAGACTTGATTTGCACACAAAAAAGATTCAACCCATACAAAAGTCCATTACTTATTTAACATAACAATTCAGAATTCCTGTTGCTTGAAGATTATTTTCTAGTTGTATGAAACTGGCACAAATGCCATGGGTATGAAAGATAAGCTCCTGTTGGAAACCAATCTCTGACACAGAGAGCTTTGGCACTTTCATCCTGGAAGTGTCAATTTGCATGTACTTAATAGCTATTCAAACCCAACACATGAAAATTCAAAGTGCACACAGACAGTCCCGTATCCGTCAGCGCCACAACATGACAAAAGCGTTGATTGGTTTAGGAAGAATGTTGAGCACAAGAACACCGAAAAGAAGATGGAAATGACCCAACGCAACAAAATATTGTAATAATACTGTTGCAATTTGGAGAAATGCTATCAAACGCAACAAAGCATACTGATACCTTTAAGGAGTGTTGACAGGCAGCCTTCTTCATGGCACACAGTGGAGTGGCTAACAAATATAAAAGGTAAATGTCCTTGAGAGGCCCAAACAGAATCCCAATCTAAATCTGGTAAAAAATGAGTGACATGAAGATTGCTGTCCATCAATACTGAGGCTGTAAAAGTTCATATTAAAAGTTTCTGCACTGCAAATGATGGGCGTTCCTCACTGAAGTATCTGGATAGCTAGATAATGGAAATCTCGGCTCATCTATTAGGGCATTAGGGATGGTGCCAAACTTGTAATTGATATGCAAGGTAGGGCGTTAGGGACCTGGCCTCCACAATCAACAAACCTCTACCTAATCTGTTGGAAAAGCAATCCAGATGACTACCCCATGAAACTGGTTGAGAAAATGCATTGTTCAAAGCTGCCATCAAGGCCAATGGCTAACCACAAAATGAAATCTGAGAACAGATGTTTTGTATATATTTTGTTTTGTCTCTACATGTATGGCAGGCATTCCATTCCAGTAAATTCCAGCATAGGCACACCTCATTTTACTTAATGAGGTACTGATTAGATGATTACCTGCACCAAAATCAAATTGAATGAGGAAACGAATAAAAACTGCTGTGGTCATTACTATCCTCTTGCAATAGGACCAACTGGATGGCAAAAACAGTGAAACTAATACCTGAAAGGTAATTTGCATTTAAAAAAAAATACTATTCAGCATGACAAAAAAGTTGAAAAGAAAAGCTTTGAGTGAAGAAAAGGGCTTAATTCTGGCTTTACTTGCAGAGCAATACAGTGAGCGTCAGGTTACTTCCATCCTGAAAATTTCAAAGACCGTTCATAAGAACAAGGTCAAGCAATAGACATTGGGGACAGCAAAGCTACAGACTGGCAGAGGGCGAAAATTACTGTTCACTGACCGATATGACCGTCAACTAATTTGAATGTCACTCAACAGCTGTTGGATGACCTCAAGTGACCTACTAAAAGAATGGCCAATAGCAGCTGGGGTGAAGTGCACGGCAGGGACGGTTCCTAGGGGCAGGGCTGAAGAAGTTGTGCAAAGCTAGAAAAAGGCTTTCATCACTGAGAAGCAATGAAGAGCCAGGCTGAACTTTGCAAAAGATTCTAAGGATTGGACTGGTAAGGAATGGAGTAAGGTCATCTCTGACAAGTCAAATTTTCAGCTTTGCCCAACACCTGGTCATCTAAGGGTTAGACGGACACCTGGAGAGATCTACAAGCCACAGTGTGTCACACCCACTGTGATATTGGTGGAGGATTAATGATGATCTGGGGATGCTTCAGGAAGGCTGGAATCGAGCAGATTTGTTTTTGTGAAGGATGGATTCATCAAGCCAAGTAAAAGGTTATCCTGGAAGAACACCTGCTTTCTTCTGCTCTGACAATGTTCCCCAACCCTGGGAATTGTTTTTATCCAGCAGGACAATGCTCCATGCCACACAGCCAGGTCAATCAAGGTGTGGAAGGCGAACAACCAGATCAGCCCAATCTCCAGACCTGAACCCTATTGAAAACCTCTGGATTTTGATCAAGAGGAAGATGCCATCAAACAAAGCCAAGCTACTTGAATTTTTGTGGCATAATGTCACCCAACAGCAATGTGACAGACCGGTGAAAACATGCTAAGACGCATAAAAGTTGTGATTAAAAATCAGGGTTAATCCACCATATACTGATTTAAGAAGCCTTCCTAAGTTAAAACATTAGTATTTCTTTGTTGAAAAATGAATATGAATTTGTTTTCATTGTATTAATTTAGGTCTGACAACAATGCCTATTTTTTTTACCATTTATTTTCTAAAATATTTTGCAGTGGTCTCTTAATTTAACAACGGAGCGGCATTTTTATTATATACCACCTGTTTCATTTACAAGAGTGAATTTGGTGGTCATTGGAAGAAGCTTAGCTACAGTGGCTAAAAATCCTACACACCCCTGTTAAAATGCCAGGTGTTTGTAATGTAAAACATTTTGACAAAGAAATTGTCAGAACTTTTCCACCTTTAATGTGACCTTTAACAATTCAATTTAAAAACAAAGAGTAATATTTGAGGGGGGGAAATGTAAAACTCACAACAACCCCGTTGGATAAGTGTGCACACCCTTAAACTAAGCACCTTTTAATTTTATTACAGAACTCTTTTTGGGAAAGAGTCTATTCGCATGGCACATCTTGATTTGACAATATTTGCCCACTCTTCTTTGCAAAAGTGCTCCAAATCTGTCAGACATTTCCTGTGCACAGCCCTCTTCAGATCACTCCACAGATGTTCAGCTGGATTCATGTCTGGGCTCTGGCTGTGATTGTTTCAAGAAGCAAAATATGACGATACTTGAACAAAAATTTGCTGCATGGTCGACTTGCCAGAAAGAAGCCTTTACTGTGCCAATGCCACTAAAGAGCCTGGTTACAATATGCCCAACAAAACACCTTGACATGCCTCACAACTTCTGGCACACTGTCATTTGGAGTCCCTAAACCAAAACAGAGTTTTATGGTCACAACCATGAGCACTATGTTTGGAGGTAGGTCAACAAGAATACCATCCCCACTGTGAAGCATGGTGGTGGCTCACTGATGTTTGGGGGGGGGGGGGGTGAGCTCTAAAGGCACAGGGAATCTTGTGAAAATGTATAGCAAGATGAATGCAGCATGTTATCAGAAAATACTGACAGACAATTTGCATTCTTCTGCACAAACGCTGCGCATGGGACCCTCTAGGACTTTCCAGCATGAGAATGACGCTAAGCACAAGGCCAAGTTGACCCTCCAGTGGTTGTAGCAACAAAGTTGGAAGTTACTGGAGTGGCCATCACAGTCTCCTGACCTTAATATCATTGAGCCACTCAGGGGATATCTAAAACATGCGGTTCATGATGACCTAAGACTTAGCATGACCTGGAGGCTTTTTTCCCAAGACGAACGGACAGCTAAACCACATGCAAGAATTCGGGGCCTCATAGACAACAATTACAAAAGACTATACGCTGTCATTGATACTAAAGGGGGCAATACATAGTATTAAGAACTACGGGTATTCAGACTTTTGAACAAGGGTCAGTTCTTTTTTTTATGTTTGTTGTCATGTTTTGTTTCATAATTGTGCCATTCTGTAATGACCTATAGTTGAATGTCAATCCCATAAGAAATAAAAACAGGTGGTTTGCCTGCTCACTCATGTTTTCTTTACAAATGGTACATATATTACCAATTCTCCAAGGGTATGCAACATTTCTCTATTGAAGTAACTACTGCATATAGCTCAAACCAGCGATGTGTGGGAGCCATTCAATTTCATCCAAAGTTAGGTCTACTTATCTAAATAGAAAGTCATTAACATTCTACGTAGATAGCTGCCTCAACGCAACCTACACAAAGACTGTCTGACACAGAATAGAACTTAGTGTTCAGTCAAACCTCCCTAAACTATGACTCAGCATGTGTATTGCAACTCCTAACAAAAAAGTTGTCTTTGCACTGACAATCAGAGGCCAAATATTTTAATCAGCTAGTAAAAATTAAGTTATGGACAGCATGGTTTTTATTTACGGGGGAGGTTTGATCTAACCAGCTGTGCCAGAATAAATAGTTGTTACCAAAATTATCGCCCTGCACTTTCTTCAAATAAGACAAAGAATTATTGCAAGAATATCTAGGGGTAATCCCTGTGAGGAACCCATAAAGGACCTTTTTTTGTGTGTGTAGCAGCTGTATAGTGTCAGTGATTTTGGCAAATTCTTTGCTGATTTGCTCCCTGTTGTTCATATTAGTTGGAGGATTCTGGACTGCAACTGCCGAATATTGCCACAGATTCTTAACAGGACTGAGGTCAGGACTGACTGGGACACTGTATGACATCCACATTTTGTTGTAGAGCCACACCACTTTTGCATTGGCCTTGCATTTGAGAGCACTGTCCCGTTCATTATGCCCCATAGTTCTTTGATTTTAACAAGATGTGCATTCTCTGCTGATCCCCACTGCACAGTGCTGCCACCACCATATTTCACTGCAAAGGAATAATATTAAGTGTTACATTTTCCATATGCACAGCGCTTTGAGTTTGGCCAAAAAGCTTGATCTTGATGTCTTCAAATGGTACTTTTTGAGTAAGGGTTTCTTTCTTGCCACCCATTCAGGCCAGTGTTCATGTAGGGCTCCTGGTAAGGTTGACATGTGCACCATCACGCCATTCCCAGCCACTGAACTCTGAGGTTCCTTTAACATGATTGTTGACTCCCAGTAGCTTCTTTCATGTCCCCTTGTTCAAATGTTAAGTTTTAAGGAACAGTCTTTACATGTCAGTACATTGTGGTGTGATGCTGCTTCAATTTCCTGATTATCAATTCAACTGTGCTCACTGGGATATCCCAACACTTATAATATGTTATACCCTTTTACTAATCAATGATTTTGAGGATGAATAATGCAAGCAACACATTTCAATTTAGTCTTACAAATATATCTCAACATAAAAACATCAATAACTGGTTCTGATTTTCAGTGTTTTAATACAACATCAAACAGATTTCATATAGTATTTATAATTCAGTAAAGGGAAAGAATTGGTCAAAGGTAAATTATTTTGCAAGGCACTGTATTTAAATGTTGTCCTGATAAGTTGTGTTAATGAAACAAGGCCATTAGCCTTTTCTATCCTTTATCTTTCGCTGACCTAATGGAAATCACCATTACGAAATCCAAGGCAAACAAACTATGGAATTCAAAATCTACAGAACATTTTAAGAAAATTATAATGATATCAGTGAAATTAATCTTTAATGTTGTTTGTGTGTTTTGTCTTTATTGGCAAATTAATTACACTCGAAAACAAGTGTAGAGAGGTGGAAAGTCTAACTATAATCATACAAATAAAAAACCATACAAAAAACAACGAATTAATGGATTGTGAAAAGGGGGTCCAGATGAACTGATAAAAGATCTACAGGGCCTAACACCAAGTTTTTGGAAAACTACAAGTTTTCGCCTAGTGAATGGGCTACAAAAATTGCATATTTTGCGGATCTCTGCCAGGGGTTCTAGTCTGGCTAACAAGTAGATTTTAATGCCAGTGAATAGACCCAGACTCCTAGTTTAAACACATGCATTTTTTGTCAATAGGTGATATAAGCTATAGAAAAACTGAGAGGAGTTTTTGGAAAAATACCAAGTAATTTTCACCTAGTGAATACGATATCATAGGTGTATTATTAACAATTATATTATTGCCAAAAATAATACCAATATTTAAATTTAAATGTATGCACTGAGTGTGTTTACTGAACCACCAAATAAATCCACCAAATTAAATCAAATCAGTTGATTTTTAAAACATGCTCACAATAGGAATGCATTCCGTTTCTCACACTAATTTCATTTAACACAGCAGGGAACTAAGCCTCAGCCATTCACTCTATCGCTGATGTAGCTGAAATCCCCAATAGTAAAACGACAGCAACCAACCCATTGCATTCAAAACAAGCTTTATAAAACATTATCCAGAGGTAGTGTAGGTCTGTTGCCAGACATCACTTGTGCAACCCTGTACTACCGACCTAACACATTCCTAAAGCATTCAACTACATAACTCTTCTAGCTGGCTGCCTCGCACCTCATCGGAAAATCGCTCTCTTCATTTCATTTGCATTCTCCAAACACCTACTGTAATAAGCAGGATATCCACACCTCTCCCCTGGAAGTTTGTAAGAACCCGGAACCCATTCCTGTGGTAGCAAGAAAATTCAGTCCAGGTCTGGGTGCGTGATTGTGTGGTTGTTTTCGCTTGGTTAGCTACTGCATGAATGAACAGCCTGCTAAAGTTATGGGTTGTTGTTCTGTTCTTGATTTTGATTGCCAGTGTTGCTCCACCTAACCTACGATGCCCCACACCCATGGCTTTATGGTGTAAATACCTTCTACCAGAGCAACCAAAGTCTCAGAGGTGACAGGCAAACTTCAAAGGGAGAGGAGAATTAGTAATAGTATAATCTTATCTGTGCCACATCTGAAGGGGGGGTAACAGGGAGGGAGGTGAGGCAGTGTGCGGCCTCTGGACTGGGACGTTGGCTACTAAATGTTAGAAACATCCAATAGTATTTCATTTGTTCGCCATGAAAAGCAAGAAGTTCACAGAGATCGTTCAGTACAAAGAAGTAGAGTTGATCTTGTCTATACTAAGTTCCATAAATGATTAGCTTGGTTGACTGGCTGTGAACCGCCACGGTCACACACACACACACACACACACACACACACACACACAAACACACACACACACCAGAAGATCATTAAGCTACTTGCCAAATAGGTGTTGTGTAGGTTAAAAAAGCTAGGTCCAAAATATCAAATCCCTGAAAAGTGGAGCCCTCTGGTTGTCGCTGAAGGTGCACATAAATTAGACTGCAGTTTAGACTTTCGGACGAAGGTGTACCCAGCTCCACTGTCACCTATTATAACACTAAACAAAACGGTAGGTAAGAGACGATCAACATTCCACTAGGTTAAACAATTGAATTGCAACAGACTTCTGCTTGACACTGGCATAGCTTGATTGAGATGGCATCCTTCTAAACATCCAAATGAGTGCAGAAAACATGCAACCCAAGCCCATCCTCGACACTCCGTTGAAACCTGGTGTTTTAACCACTTTAAGTAACCTACTTCAAGACGTAATAAAAAACGTCAATACACATCCTTACATTTCATGATAAGTTAGTTTAGCACACTTGCCCACAATGACCTACGTCAAAGTATGCATACAATACCATACTTTTGCAGGGTCTCCTGTGTTCACCAAACCAAGGACAAGTGTGAATGTCTCAACACCTGAGTCGCACAGTACTTAACCAAACTTTTTCCAACCTATCCAGATAAGATAGTCCATAAGCTAAAAAGCTAACCGGTCCAAACGAAACATTGCACTCTACTAGAGCTCACGAGAAACAGAATGATCCTGTCATACTGAAAACAGACCACCAGAGAGGCACAGACCCCAAGTCACTGAAGGAAAACAAACAAGCATACATTCAAGACTCAACTGGAAAACAAGATTAGAAGTTTACTATCTGGGCAAAAACAATACTCCAGTTGAATCAATGACTGAGCTCACGTGGATCTCAGTCTAAAAGAAACAGCAGTCGACTTTACAGAGAGAAGGGAAAAGTCAATAGACTGACTGCATACATATATTAGTAAATGCAAGGAAGAACTTACCTGCTGCCCGTAACAGTCCAGCAGCCTGATATCCTAGCTCCCGTATTCAAAGTATTCATGGTGAAAGTTACAATGACAAGAGAGGACCGATTGAAGCTGGTCACTAGTGTTTCGGGTTTGTTATTGTCAGTGACGTTGACATCAGCTGCTTGTACAGAAGAGTACAGGAGGGCACTTAGTTCAGCTGCCCCTCTGGCTGGGAACGTCCACAACAGAGGTAAAAGAGAGATGGAGTCGGACGGGGGAGAAACGAAACTCTGCTTTATTCATATGTTTACTTTCTTTTCACTCCGAGCAGCAGAGCGAGAATGTTGCGAGAACAGAAAGAGAATGTTAAGGAAACTGCTTCGGTGCCTGACTTTCCCTTTCCCCTCCTCTCTCTCTCTCCCCGTGCACTGCAACCAGCCGTCCAGCCAACAAACGTAAGAGGATAACCTACCCTCTAGATTATGTTCGTTAGGTGGTATTAATAGCGGTTTAATGAGACCTCCCCTTTGCAAACACACAAACACACACACACACACACACACACACACACACACACCCCACCAACCAGCTGGTCATCTGTTACTGACTGTCACTGTCAATACACTGCACTACAGTTGGACAAAAAAAACTGCATCGAGAAAGCTGCTAAGTGCACCCTCCAACTTTGACTTTTAGCCTACGTCAGGTCACCAACTACAAACCAAAACAGCGGAGTTGTAGCTTTCTCAGAAAAGAAGACGCGTGGGGAAAAAGGATGCAAAGACAGGAGGACAACAGAGGGATGGTATTCCCTGCTTGTCTTCAGTGTGTCTGACACCCGAGTCTGGGGACAGCAGTGTGACAGTGACAAGTGCATGCACGCGCGCGCACACACACACACACACACACACACACACACACAAAACCCAGGGAGTAGTGGGAAAATAACAGCATGATGAAACCTAACACTTTATGGATCAGCTGACAGCAAGGCCCTCAAAACAACCAAGCCAAACCAGCAAACGTGCCAAGTCTTACCGCAGGCAAACACGAAACGCTCACACACAAGCCTAACTTACTAATTTGATTCCTCTTCCTCTTCTTTTCTGAAACCACTATAAGTGGTGTTCAGAGCAGCCATAGTGAATTTGGACATGCTAACAGACCCAGGAGGTGATTATCTAACCTCAATCCTTAATGCAACCATTGAAGATTTGTATACAAAAGTATTGCAACAGTGACCAATGTTTTTTTTTTGTCTTGCACCTTCGATTTGAAATGACAAATGACTATGGGGTTAAAGTGAAGCTTTAATTTAAGGGAATTTCCATCCACATCTGATGAGTCATTTAGAAACTACAATGTTTTGTACATAGTGCATCATTCAAGGGACCTAAGTACGGTGACAATTGGCTTCACACCAGTCTGCAATTAGGCAGTGGTCTGTTCTGTATGCATTCTTAGTGAAAGCACCAGAGAGCTGTCAGCCTAATCGTGATTCCAGTATTTGTTGTTCTCATTTGGAGCCAGTTGCTGGTGTCTGACAACATAAGGACTAAATAAGTGTCAATAAAAGTCAAGTTGGCAGACAATTATAAAATGAATACTTTTTGAGTTCACTGTGTATTAAGGTATTTCATCATGGCAACCTATTACGTCTAGGTCTTTGGTACACCCAGGTCTTCGTGACATCATCACGTCTAGGTCTTTGGTACACCTAGGTCTTCGGTACACCTAGGTCTTCGTGACATCATTACGTCTAGGTCTTTGGTACACCTAGGTCTTCGTGACATCATTACGTCTAGGTCATTGGTACACCTAGGTCTTCGGTACACCTAGGTCTTCGTGACATCATTACGTCTAGGTCTTTGGTACACCTAGGTCTTCGGTACACCTAGGTCTTTGTGACATCATTGCGTCTAGGCCTTTGATACACCTAGGTCTTCGTGACATCTAGGTATTTGGTCAATTCCAGCTGCAGAGTGGGCAGGTCCCAATGAAATGTACTGGCTCACCAAAGATAGGAAACCGGTTACCATGCCGATAAGAAGCATTTTCCTCTACGGCAGCAGAGCTCTCCCCAGTGCATATAATCTCTTGAGAAGGTGCTGTAACATTGGGGGTGTATTGAGTATATTGTCTCTTGACCTAATACCGTGGTGCTATTGAGCAAATAGGCCTAACATGGTGACAGAGCTTCAACAATCTTGAGCATGTTTACTGCTAAGGGCTGTAGGCTTTCATTCAAACAATAACACACAACAAATCAAGGGCTTGACACTACACATAGTTAATATTGCCTATGGAATCCGCTGTCTTCGTACTGGGCAGGAACTGCACAGAGAGCACCTAAATAAAGGATGGGACAAATCACTATGATCAAACTGCTAAATATGCAGTTAGTCTTTTCATTGTTAATCCAATCTGCCACTGCATGGTGATTTATATCAGCAGTAAGTGTAATAACTTCCTGATGACAATGTGAACATGTTTGAGAGCCAATACAAATCCTTCGGGAGGTCATGACGACTACGGTCAAAACATTTGCAAACGATTCAGACGTCAAGCGGTAATCTTTGCTATGGAGGGGAAAAACTGCATGCTGTTAGCTACACAACATGGCTGTGCCGTACTGTGTAAGTCAGTTCATTGACTGTTAAACATTGATAGCCGAATGAGTAATGGCTGAAAAAAGCTGTTGCTGAATGCAAATATAGTTTCCTGAACTTGATCTGAATGTAAAAACAGTATGTTTACTTAAAGAAGTGTGGCATACACACAATAGCAGTGGTATTCAAATCTGGATCTCAAAGCCAGTTCCACTCCCCTTTTTCATTGCAGCCCTCTAACCAGGGACTTATTCAGACCTGGGACAGAAAACCATCAGGCTCTGGACTTAAATTTAAATATCCCTGACCTACAGTAAAATTGCCAGTTTTGATATCTTAGAAAGTTCTCAGCCTTGATGTTATTTATTGACTGCCTTATCCAGGTTGTCATCAATAAAAATAGTAACTGACTGTTTGGTTCACTTATTACACCACCGTTACAAGTATGAGGTTTCAAATAAGGTACAAACACCCTCTTGTGGTGTATAAGGGGATCATGGGAATGGCACAGGCTGGGAATCTTTATTATGCAAAACACTTGATGGTTCTCTGTCATTGCCAGTCCTTTTCACTGCCAAAATTGTTTATTTGTCTGATAACAACGAGTACAGTGAGTGGAATGTATGTTAAAGAGACTGGTATTCAATATGTTCTTTAGTTAAGGAATATTCGTTGTACTGTTACTGTTACGTGTAATCACAAATTGTATATTTTTTTTACACTTCAGAACTCTGGACAATTGTTTCAAATGCAAAGCATATCTCTGCTGTGAATATGCGAGTGGAAATATTGAGCTATAGCTATACATTGACAGTTACATTATTGACAATCTACTGTAATATAATTTTGTACAATATTGTGATATTGTTTTTTATTAGTTGCTGTACTTTCGGCAATAAGACTTTCTTGCGTCTCCGTCCAGGCTCCATGCAGCAGATATACAAGGTAATGTTTGAACATGCAGTTACAGCTCTAAATACACATTCGATTATCATGATATGAATGTGAGAAACACGAGAGGAAATGTATCTACTCTTAATTTTTATAAATAATATCATATTGTGATGTCCGTTGCTATTCCCTGCTCTAGATTTACACATAGTCCTTCACTAAGTGGGGCAATAAACATCTCTATTATGTTGTTGCAATGACCACTATTATCAATATTGTTATTCTTCTGTTGGTGAACTATTAAAAGTAGATTGTATATCTCCTTATAAGTTACAAGTAAAAAATGCTCGAAACGTGAGGTTATTTTTAGAGCTCAAGGCCTTTGCGCCAGGCTTCTCTTAACATGCGCAGTAAAAGTCAACCAGTAGAAAAAGTTCACGATCACTGTTAGCGTGTTTAATATCAAAGCGATATAACAAGAATGTATACTAGTGATTATGTTATCTGCATCGACACAGCATGCACTATCAGCTACTGTCCTGAATTCACTGATAGTGTAGCGATGCTTTCTGAACTGATGCCACGCCATTTGCGCTTCCGTTGTAACCATGAGGACAGGTAATAGGTACAGCTAAGATGCTGTAAAACTGAAAACATCAATGTACAAAATAAACTGTATGATTAACAAAAAAATCCGTCCCAAAAACAAATGAATTACCTGTTAGATACAGACAGCAAGGAAGAATTTTCTCCGCGCTCCATTTTTGAGACCCTTCCTTTTCTGCACACGGCAGACATTGTTCCTGTATTTGACAATCAGCTGTCTGGAGACGGGCTTAAGCTATGCATTTTGGGGTTTGTAGTTAAATGGTTCAGTGATATAAACACATGTCCAAGCAATAGCCACCTAGAAAGACTCTTCGTACCAAAATGCCTTTCATGCCCATGTGTCGATCTTTACCACATACGTTTAAATGAAGTTCCATTCAACAACAGGTCCGTCCTCCAGTTGTCGCAGAGAATCATGTTAGCCAGGCCGACAAAGTCACGAAAGAGCTTTTTAAACCAGTCTATTTAACTTACATATATAAAATAATGTGGTTCAAATCTGAAATTCATGAATTAATAATGTAATGTATAATGCTATTTTTGATGATACAAATTGATAAAGTAAACACGATGAACTGCATGTATTCGCCAAATCATGAACATAATTAGTCAATAACATATTTATTAATAAGTCGAGGGATACTAATGCACAGGTAATACAACAACTTTTCAAATGGTTAACAGTTCAGATTCAGAGGAGGTATAGTGCCTCATTAGTTAGCTTCAGATATGAACAAGTCCAACATAGGACACAAAAGAAATAAAATGTAATTGAAAACATACCCAAATTGCAGATATTCTCATCAACATAATCAAATATTTTGCATCCCCAAAAAAGTAATCTGAAGCCTGTTAAGATTGTGAATGTTTGTAAGATAAAACATTAAGGGCAAATAGAATTTTGGTGAAAAAAGGGAAGACACTTTATCTATGGACTCCCAAGGTACAAAAGTCACACAAACACAGCCCAGACGACTAAAAAGCTCTGGCAACAACACTCCTACTTCAAGCCTATTTCATGGGATAGTAAGTGCACTAAATACAGAAACAAACCTACACACACACACACACACACACACACACACACACCTCCTTGTCGACCTGTAGATGTCGACAAACGGATTCTCAATAAATGTGTCCTGAAAAGCTCAAAGTAATGTGCATCGTCAAACTTGTTAAAACAACAGTGTACCTCAACACATACCATAACATTTGATGAACTTCAACTTGACCTTTTTTGTTATGTCACCAAGAAGTGAAAAAAGCAAATATCCAAGCAAACAAAAAGACAATGGGTAGGTGAAATAAATTAGCCATTAAAGGTAAATTACACAGGATATCAAGATATTAGCAAGCCAACATGACCAACAAAATATGATGTATTGCTGTACTATAATTGTTTTTGCAGTTTCTGCTGTATTCTAGGTTAGCTCAAACTGCAGGATATGTGTTTGCCACATCAAGGAAGACAGATAACGTGAAATTAAGTATATTAGAATATCCACCATGGTAAGCAGTGCTAAAACATTATATTGTAAACACCTACGTTTTTCAGGTAAACAATTGTAGTCAATATGACGTAACCAATCCAACAAGCAACTAAGCATTGATACTGTGCCAAAGCTCGACACTGACACTCAATAAGTAACTGTTTTTTTGCCTAATCTCAAAATCAAAGGTTGCAATTGATTTGTAGCCTTGGGTATTACATTTATTTTTACATTTCTGCATTTGTGAGAAAAAAAAAATCACTGCAGATACAATTAAACTCCAGCCATAGTTCTCATTTACTAGACAAAAGCCTAGTCACTAGACCAGAGTAAAGGACTAAGGTCTGAAGAAACATATTGAAAAGCACAAGTTACTCATCAGTACTTGTAAATCCAACCTCAGGTGTTGACCTATCAGATGTGAATACAACAATAATGGAACTTATTCAATAGCAATGCAATGTAACATGCAATGATTAAATATGGACATATTTCTCTCACACTGAGATGGATAGCCTTTGGTCAGTTCTTTTTTAAGACCATCCTTCCATAAAGTCAATAATGAATACAACCCATTACTTGACCATTGGAAAATGAAATAAAAGTAAAATGGTGATACTCAATTGCACTGGTGATATACAGTATATCAGCACAAATACCATAGGCTTTAAACAAATAATAATAAAGGGTTACATTTTGTTGAGCACCTGTATTTGTAGGACATAAAGTAAAGGCATAAAGTCATACTTTTTAAGGAAAATCTGTGCCGTATGAGCAAACAGTCTCACTGAAATGCACAATGTACCGAAAACTTCACTTCACATACTCCCACTATTATGAGATTAACTGGATAATATACACAATTGATTATAAAATAGATTTGCTGCTTTGAGAGAACAAGCTATTCTGCTCAGTTCATATAAATATAAATTAAACACTTTAGGGAATTTGATTTAAATCTAATTATTACTAGTTTTTGTGAATTCAAGTATCTACTTTTAGTATTTCTTATAGATAAAATATGTATATTCTCTGATTGCACATGAGCATATTAATAAATTAAAGACATTTAATTTAGACTTCATTCCTGTATGCTAAAATAGTCATGACTGGCAGAACGGTCTAAAATATGTAAAATTGCTGAGGGTCAGTTATGGCTTATTTGGGGGGTTTTGTTGACTAAGGTGGCACCATTATCTTTCTCATGGAATCTGTTTAGAAAGCGGGCACTGAGATCTTAATCTACCAAATTTTTATGAAAACAGAGTTGTTTCCTTTTTAGTCAGGGGTTACAAACATGGATACTGGGGGTTGGTTTTAAGTAAATCTTGCCCTTAGATATGGATCTGTGGTCCCATTTGTCTATACCAATTATGGTAAAGTTTTTAATTTAGGAGCACAGATCTGAGATATGTGACTAAGGGCAACTTCTTTGCAGAGTTAGGTGAAAGATAAGCAGTGCTCTTCTAGTGCAAAAAGACAAAACACAGAGAAAGGAGCAAAGGATCGAGGGTTAAAGTGCAAGACAAGTTTTTTAGTTACAGGGAATAGGTCCCTTGTACATAACATCGAAACTAAAGCTTACATTTTCAGGGTTTCTTTTTAGTTTCATAAAAATGCATGGTCTCCAAAGGGCATTAATCATTTATATAAAAGGTTGGCTGCTGCTCCCTTTTCTAAGTTAGTTCATTAACTCATTCGATTGTACTGCAGTGGTGCAACTATGGGAGCTCTTGTGAAATACTTTAGATTTAACATTTAGTCATTCATTTGTAGCATCTGCAGCTGAAACCTACAGTAATTTCAACTAAATCTACATTTAAAATGTCTTGGTATAGATATATATTTTAGTGTAAAACTTTTGTGTAATACGTGTGCCCCAAGGGTAATAACTGTCTGAAATTCAATAAATTCACATTTTGTAAAAATTATTCTAATTTCCTACATTTCAATGTAAATGCTTGACATGAACAGAAAACATCCAACAAAGACTTAGCCACACCCTAATAATGCTGGAAAACATTAGATGTATGTGTTACAGTGTGACCTTTCATATATTTAAACTATGAATAAAAAGACAAAGATAAAGACAAAAACAAATTAGCATATCGCATCGTAGCAGACTGATAAAAAAGCGAACCATATTGGCGTTCAGCTGCCACAATGAAAAGCAAACAAGACACCAAAGGGAAAAAAAATATTATCGATGCTTTGGACCAAATGTAACCTTCCTGCCTTGAAATAAGATGGATAACGTCATTGCTTTGAGTATATAGATATATAGATATAGATATAGTATATACAAAGTACAGTATATCCGTTGTAAAAACACCAGCAGTAAATTACCATGCTAATAGAATATCCTTTCAAAAATCTCGCAAACACAACATGAATCTACAGACATGTAGACGGAATATGTCAAATGCAACCGAAACTCTACTTTTGTAAGGAAAATGCTATTTATGTATAGACTGGGATTTTAAACTTTGATTACAATGAACCCCTGCTGTCAATAGCTTATCTGAAAGGATACTTAATTGGAATGGAGAAAAAAAGTTTATATCAATAGATACAAGGAGACACAAAACTATACACAATATTGGATTAAAATAACGAAGATCAGACAAATCAAATACATTGTTTTATTTACTTCTCTGTAGTTCTTTTTAGCTTCCTTTTCTGACGGTCAGTGAGGTGTCCAAAGTGTCTGTGAGCTGACTGGCATTAGGTTGATGGATGGCGTCTTCTCTAGGTCATGTGTTAGTGAAAGACTGACTACTCGGATGAAGGGGAAACCCTCTTGGGCTTACCCCTCCTTGTGGTGGGATGGTTGGGCTGTCTGTTTAGTGTCGGGCTCCCTGGGTTTCCCCTCTCTGTTGGGACTGTGACATGGGGATTGGCCTGGGCCATGTTCAGGGTATGGGTTGGGGTTGGGTTCGGGGTGGTTACTGAGTTTTGGGTGGCACCGAACAAAGTCTTTGTTTGGACAGGGTTGGCCTCAGGGGGGCGCTCTTTGGGCTTGCGGCCTCTTTTCTTTCCGGTGGTAGCTCCATTCTTTATCTCGGATTTCTCTGGCCCTTGGTTTTCCGGCGGATGGCTTTTATTGGTGCTGCTGGGAACCATGTGGCTGGAGGCTCGGAACCAGTTCTGCATGATGTATGGAAATGTTGAGAGAAAGAGACAAGGGTTGACAACCACCTGCATTTTAGAATAAATCTGTCATGTGTGACTGGGCAAGTTTCATATGCTTAAAGTAACTGCATAGTATTAAATATTGTATACATATTTGCATAAAATATGACTGCATTTTAAAATTCTATTTAAGTAAGTTAAAAAGCCTTTTTTGTAGAAATGTTGTGCAGAACCACAACAGAATGGTGTGGGCGTATACTGGTCAAAACAGATTGTTGATATAAATATTTTTAAAGACTGGTGATTGGCCATCTCATCCTTCACTCGACTGCTGACTAGTCGGCTCAAACCAGTCAAGAAGAATCATGACATTGTTCTCCTTTATCATTGTCTTCATCCTCCTCATTTTTTAAATGGTATGTTTGAGTTGGAGTTTGAAGTGGTTTCCCCCACCAATTGAAGCCTTTGCCACATTCAGTGTACACAAGCATAAGACAATTGTAGAATTTATATATACATAAAACGTATTTATATACAGTGTGTATATACAGCTCCGGAAGAAATTACGAGAATACAGCACATTTTTCTTTCCTTTACAAAAAAGGAAGTGGTCTCTTAATTTTTTCCAGAGTTGTATATATAAATGAAGGAATATGATGAAGGATCTACTGGAGGATCAAGACAGGTATTGTACCCATAGTATTATCTGAGTGTTTATGTATTATAGTCTCATCTGTGAGCTATTGTTTATTTATGTTATTCTCACCAGTGAGTTATTGTTTATTTATGTTATTCTCACCAGTGAGATATTGTTTATTTATGTTGATCTCACCAGTGAGTTATTGTTCATTTATGTTCTTCTCACCAGTGAGTTATTGTTAATTCATGTTAGTCTCACAAGTGAGTTATTGTTTATTTATGTTATTCTTAATAGTGAGATATTGTTAATTTATCTTAGTCTTACTAGTGAGTTGTTTATTTATGTTGGTCTTACTAGTGAGTTATTGTTTATTTATGTTGGTCTTACTAGTGAGTAATTTTTTTTATGTTGGTCTCACCAGTGAGTTATTGTTTATTTATGTTAGTCTCAACAGTGAGTTATTATTTATGTATGTTAGTGTCACCTGCGAGTGTGTCTTGCTTATATGGTACTTGACTCCACTCTCAGAGCTGAACTCCTTCTGGCACAGTAAGCAGGTGTACTTCCCTGCATCGCCCCCTGCCTGTGGCACACAGAAACACACCTCAGTAAGTATCAAGTTGTTCCCAAACACTAAATTTGGGTCAGATATCATTTAATGCATTTCAGTTACACTGCTCATGGCATGTTTCTGTATCGCCAAAACAAAACAAAGTAGTTACAATATATTTTCGCTATACAAAACGAAACAGGGATGGAACCAACTCAACTTGTTTTGATGTAAAACTTCGCAATTGCAATGATTTGTTTGGCGGAATGAACACACCTTTGATATCCCTACCTGGTTACAGTTGGCTAGATGAGCTTTGAGTCCGGACACACTGGAGTAAACAGCTTCACAGCTCTAAAAGTGGAAAGGTACAGTATGCTACAAGAACAGAAACATCTGTAGAGGCTGCAGAGCTCAGTCTTGACATTTGTAAAAGTAACAGGCTTATTTAACATGCAGGATCTATCCAAGAATGGTTTAAAGTACAAAACAAGTCCAGTGGTTCTTACTCCATTAGAGCAGCAGATAAAGCCTTTCTCTTTGACCTCGTTCTTCCAGCTCTCCAGCAGCGTGGGACTAAACTTGGGAAGGCCAGGACGGGTGTAGTTTAACTGGGGGAGAACAGGGATGACATGTTCAGCATGTATGTGCGTGTGTGCGTGTGTGTGCGTACAGTTTGTGTCATACCCTCTTGCTGTCCGGTACCAGGTCGTCTTTGATGCGGCGCTTGGTGCCCCAGTCCTTGGCTAGCTCGTCCTCGGCTATCTCCTGCAGGTGGAACACCGCGACCTGGGCTGACCGACGTCTCACCCTTCCGCTTGGGGTCCTCTCGAAGTCCTCCCCCAGACTCTCGCTCTGTCCACCGCGCTCTTTCTCTCTCTCCACCCCATCCTTCTCCGTTCGAGCAGATGACTCAGGACACTTCTCTTTTTGCTTCCCGTCTCTCTCTGAGGCGTTTGGTTCCCTCTTTCCTGGAGGCTGTGTCTGGGACTCGTCTGTGCTCACCTGGAGGATGGGGGGCAACATGGCCCGGTTAAATGAGGGGAGTATTCAATGCAATTCTACTAATTACTATTGGTGTAATAATGGTGTAAAATAAGAGTAGAAGGGATACAATTTTGCTAGTGATGCACAAATACCGATACCAGTATCAGGCCGATACTGGGCTTGTGTGCTTGTACCTGTACTCATAGAAATATGCCAATACCACGCGCCGATACCACGTCATGGAAACATTAAGTGAGACTTGGTGGTTGTGTCGCCTCTGGCCGCATAAGTATAGAATATAAAACTCAGTTTGGTAGAGCGGGAAGACAGTAATGACACAAGTAGAGTGTAAGATCTGCTCTGCTAAATTGTCAAAAGAAGGAAAAACCCTAATTTACCACAAGCAATAGGCTACTTGCACTCAGGGTGGGGACGTGCGTCCCTTTAACAATAATAGGCCTACTGCTCGCCTGTTTCTGACGCGTGTTAGTTGTATTTATTCATCTGAAAAATAAATAAACATGATTGAGACTCGGAAAAATATATTCAAGAACATATTTTTTTAAGAAACAAGTAAAGAAATATTCAGAACATCGCTCTGTACCTCTGTGCACGGCATCTACTAAACTGAATGGGGTAATTATTAGTATACATGGCTTCCCATTTGACGTGGAGCTGAAGAAGTAGTGGCTAGTGCAAATAAATGCATTTCACCAAAGACCAGCTAGGTCAGGGCCGCAAAACCCCGTTCCTGGAGATCTACTGACGGTTTTTGCTCCAACTCTAATTTAGCACAACTGATTCCTATAATTGTGCAGGAAAAGAGGAGGGGTTTCCACAATTCTTGTTTTTTTTAACTTGGCTAAAAGTCAGTGATCGTCACCTACATTGACAGTTATTGTATTTCGTTCATTGACGAATGAAGGAAAAAATAACGTTGTTGTGCTATGAGCTTGGCAGTGTAAAGTTAATCTTCAGTCTTTCTCACAATTTCTCAATTCAGACGACTATTCCAGGTAGTAAGGTACTAGTATGCTAATAAGGGGCTAATAAAGCTATTAAACTTCATAAGAATTGTTAGTGAGTTTAATGTTGCTTAATGGTGTCTAGCTAAATATTCAAACTTGGCATTTATGTTAATGTGTGAGAAAATGATAAAATGTTGAGACGTATGATGAGACAACTCAAGGTAAGGAGCTAGCTAGCGAACTATCATAACTCGATAGATTCAATAGATTAGCGTCATTCATGCAACGTCAGAGGTTCGGCAGCAACAATAAGACCTCCGGTTTAAAAATTCAACAAATTACTATTGAAATAATATATTATATAAGGAAAATAATATTTTAAGGTGGAGCACATACAGAAATGGTTAGTCCTTAAGTTATTTAACGTAGAGAACTTTTCTAAAACAAAGAAAATCAATTTTTTATGTTATTGTTGTTATTGTTTCTTTTACTCATTTGGTTTGGAGAGGGATTGTGTTATAAATCTGAAAGGTGATTCATGAACAGTTGTAAAGAATGATAAATTCAAGGGGTGTAATTAGGTTAGTAGGGAATTAAGGTAAACAAGTATTGTCAAAACATGTAAGTTGAGAAACAAAGAGAGACTGATGTAAAGGGATGACATTGCAATACATAAAAAACATGTTTGTAGCGTCACATTGTAAAATAACATTTTGTGAGAATTTGAGTTTTGGAGATAAAGGAGTTTCAAGAGGCTGGTTACAGCATGATGCTGAAGCTGTAGTGACAGTGTGGGGCCAGTATGCTGAAGATAAAAGCAGAAACAACTAATTTGTCGTTTGAAATAAACATTTTCAACAAAATACATTATTATCTCAATGAAATGTACTGAAATTAATGTATACATGACACAAAAAGGTAATTATTATCTTGGCCTGTAGAAAATATGCTTCCTGGTAATTTTTTTCATCTACCAGTCCCCCTTGGCAGGTGAGCCAAAAAGTACATTTTGGACACTGCATGCCATTATTGGAACCGATTGGGACACACTTGTCATAAAATTGCATCTCAACATTAGATCATTTTGTCATGCATTAACATCACGCCAAGTTTGAATATTTAGCTAGACACCACTAAGCATTGTGTTAAACTAACATTTCTTATGAAGTTTACCTCCACCACAAATAGGATCAATGAAAGGTATGGCTTTTGTCAGTGTCTGAACTAACATCTTATTAGACAATAATAAGCCTACCAGTATCTTACTACTTGGAAAAGTCATAAGAATTTAGCAATTGCTAGCGAGACTGAAGACGTGGAATTTAAACTGACAAAGCTATTTAATTTCATGGCACAACAATGTTTATTTTTCTTTCATTCGTGAATTAGATTAATACAATACCTATCAATATAGGTGACAATATCTGACTTTTTTGTCAACTGAAATGACGAGAGAATCGTGGAAACACCAGAACTCGGTCCACAACTTTTTGTTTTTTTTAATGAAGAAATCCTACCTAGTGCAGCTTTGAGTACTTGGTATTGGAAAATGCCCAAAATATAAGTACTTGTACTCTGTATGAAAAAAAAGTGGTATTGGTGCATCCCTACATTTTTTTGTACACTTAAACTAACTCAACATATTCACCTAATCAAGAGTGTGGTAATTTGTCGACAGTATTGAATCAGTAGTGCTAGCTCTGGGGTAGTTTATATAAATGAAATGGCTGTAGATATTTGAAAACCCCTAGAATACATGAGTTCATATTAACTAAGCCTGACTCATCTAGTTTACTCTGTAAAATAATACATTATTATATACGAGTTCTGTTTGTCTTGAATAGTGAATGAAAACCTCTCCATACCCCTCTGCCGGAAGAGTGGTTAGTGCTGGCAGTGCTGATGTTGTTGGTGGTCAGGTTGGTGGTGCTGTATGTGGGGTTGGGCACCGGGTGCTCAGTGCGGAGGTGGTAGTCTCTGCCAGCCTTGGAGTGGTACGTCTTCCCACAGTGCTGACACAGAAACACGGGCTTGTCCTCCTCTGACAGCTCTCTGCCACAACGCTTCTGATGGTACTGGTAACCCATGAGGCTTGAGAAGTGGGCTGAGCAGCCCTGTCAGTGTGAGCGTGGGTAACAGCAAAAAGGGGAGAAACACAAAGTTCACATTAGACTTGAAAACGACCAAAATAATGAGCGACCAACAAGTATACGTCAACCAGGTGCACAACGGGTTGTAATTTTGCTCAGGAATATCTGTGATGCATGCCATGTCTGATGGTTGGATTAGAGTTGGGAATCAGCATGTTTCTTCCTTTTTAACATTGGGGATCAAAGTGTGCATTTGTCCAATCAACACTAAAATCGCAGCGTCTCCGTTTCTTAGTCATTGTATTAATTGTGTCACTGGCATAAGCAGAACATTGTCAACATTCAGCCATATTTGCAGGGGAAGATGACATGGGAAGTGGAACATGGATGGAGCACATTCATGGATGGAAGTAAAGTTACTGTAAATGTCTCAAAATGTCCCCGGTCCGCCTTCATTCCACTGTTAACAGAGTGCCTATGTGTATTTGGGCAGAATGACAAACCGAGAGAAGGTTTGATGGAGACGGAGGACTGTACAGACAAAATAGAGTAAGAGTGATGGGAGTAGAGAGAAAATAAGAGGAAATAGTAAGAAAGAAAAAAAAGGAAAGAAACTGAAAGAAGAAAGCATAGTGGAATAAAACAAGAGAGTGAAGGCGGAGGAGAGCACATACCTTGCTAGGACACTTGATTCGTCCCATCTGTTTCAGTACTCTGCGTAGCCTCTCTCTCTCCTCCTGCCCGTCCCCCGCCTGGCACTCGCTCCCCAAGGCCTGGTGGGAAGGAGGGGAGACAGCGTCACCAGCACACTAAAAACCTCCCCCATTCAAAAACGGGTCCCGAAAAATGTTTTTCATAGGAGTTAGGGATGGTGCCAAGATGATTAAATGGTCACATGGCAAGGCTCGTTACTCAAGGCATGTTTACCACAAATGTCATGCTAATGTTTTCAGCAAGGTGTTTATAAGCAGCAAAAGAAATCTGCTGTGATAAAAATAATTGCTGACTGCAAACGAGAAAACGACGGCTGGGGGGATTGAATGCAAGAACAGACTGAAAAATGATCTGGATTGAAATACATCTTATTTGGCAACCTTAGTTTTGCCTTCCATCATGTTATTAAGATCAGTACAGATGAAAAAGAGGTAGTCACTTGACACTTCAGATAGATCCCCGGTGTGCGAGGGAGAGGAGAGGGATAAGATGTCAGCCCCGAGGAATACATGTCATTCCCACATTACAGTACAGTACAGTCAATCATGTCCCAGCCAGGCCCCCAGGCTAAAGTACAAACTCTCATCAGCCTGAGATTCACCGGGGGGGGACAGTCACCACTAGCATTTATTTTAAACTGATATCAGTCATGGGGGTGAGGTGGGGTTGAGAGAGTGAAGACATTTAAACGGGTTACCATTCGCCAAAGCCACAAGGACAGATGGAATACCAGGGCACATGCTCAGAGCATGAATAGACCAGCTGCCGGCTGTTTTAACTGTCATTTTCAACCCCTCCCTGACCCTGGCTGGAATACTGACGCATTTCAATCACATCACTAGAGTCCCTGTGCCCGACGCAATGGCAACCTGACAAAATTTAGCGCATCTGTAGCCATTGACATCTGTAGCCATGATATGCTTTGAAGGGCTGAACATGGCTCACATCATCATTCCCGATACTCAAGACCAACTCCAAATCGCATTCAGACACAACAGATGATGTGATCTGTTGTGCTTCACAATGTCCCGTCCCATACCCGCGTGGAGGAATGCGACTCATCAACCGCAGTTCAGCGCTCCACACCGATGGTCCCTCCCAGCTCAGCAAACCTCAGGACCGTGACACTTAACAACTCCCTCCGCAACTGTCAGCAAGACAAAGGAGCTGATCGTGGACTACAGGAAACTGACGGAGCATGCCCCCACTGACATCGACAAGACTGAAGTGGAGCGGGTCGATGGTTTCAATTTCCTTGGTGCAAACATCACTAAGAAATCATGATAATAATTATAATACATCATATTTAAAGAACTTCTAGAAAACTGTACAGTAATGTAGAGCAATGGAATAAAATAATAGTAGAGAAAAAAAGTTCCATATTCAAGCATGAGCTGAGTGAAGTCTGTGCCAAGCTAAGGGGGAAGGGTGGACTGGGCAGCTGGTGTTTGAGACGTTGCAGGTGGCTGGGGTTGAGAGTTTTGAGGGTGAGAGCTTTGTGGCAGCAAGATGCACCAATCCTGTTTTGGTGAAGGTAAGTAGTCCGAATCAGATGAGCAGACAGCGGGAGGATGAATGTGCAGAAGATGACGGAGAGGTATAAGAAAGTGAGTACGTGGAGGGATGGAAATGTCTGGGTAATGTGGAATTTGACCCCGGCATCTGAGTTATACTGGAGCTTTTCCAGGGCTTTGCAGGATTCTCCAAAATAGGATTCTTATGCAATAGTCAAGACAAGATGTTACATTTATGAGTGTCTGCACCACCCGAAAGGGATGAACAGAGTCGGGAGATGTTTCAGAGGTGGAAGAAGCAGATATAGTCATGAAGAGAGTAGGGTTCAGGCTGCAACCGAGAATGACCTCTGAGGATGGGCAGTGCACGCATCAATGGGCAGCACAAGATAATCTGCTTTTTTGACCAGAGCTTTGGGAGAATCGTTTTGCTGTTCAGTTTGGTGTACTACATGTATATCTGGGTGTTATCTAGTCTCAAATAGCCAGACGTTGGGTAACAACAAAATATTTTCTTGCAGATTCGGAAAATTGAGAAAAAAACATGATCTAGGGACTGTTTAGAGACCAACAACTTTCACAACCAATCACAAGTTTGAATAGGAAGGGCTTTCAAGGTCCAGTCCTTGTTTAAGATTGATGTGAATGCAGACATTTTTTGTTTAAAAGAGTCGTTCAGCAAGAGAAATGGGAAACTAGGCATGCCTTCTGTAAAGATCCATTTGACAGAGGCTTTAGATTGGTTGACCAACACTGTGATGTTGCCTGCATCAACAGGGGAGAAGGCAAAGAAAAGTAAATCATGTGGGATGGAGAGCAGACATGTTCTGCATTACTGTGCAAAGCCATTAAAGTGGGATGAATCCATAGGACTAACCAATCAATTCATTGATTCAGGATGAAAGGGATGGGTTTGCCATGGCCGTTATAGATGAGGTTAGAGTAAGATGTTTCTCGGTATATGCATCAGTGTTGTTAAAGACATAAGCCAATGAGTGGACTGTGACAATAGATTTCTATAAAATGTTTCAGTCAGTCGACTTCAAGGAATGCAGGTTTGTGGCGAATAAGGGAGTCGGTCAGGAGACGAAGACCTTCTAAGATTTTAAGGTGTCAACAGAATCAAAGCTGGAGGACTGGAGTGTGTCTTAGTGATACACCAGCACCTTGGATGAAGAGTAAGCAGATCTGGGTTGTGCGTTTCCCCAGTCAAATTCCACAGTATGTCTGGGCGCAGTTGGCCAGAGGAGGGGGCTGAACACACTGTACACGCTGTGGGATAGTAAAACAGCTCTAGAAAAACGTGGAGGCAGCAAAGGCAAAACATTTTTTGTGGATGTGCAAGTCAAACAACAGGAAGGGTATCGGGTGATAGGGAAAAAACAAACATTAATGTAAACAACTTGTTAAAACTTCTTCTGTCTAATCTTGTTGGTTGGAAAATTGCCTTTTATTAAGCCTTTCACTATTAGTATACTACTGTTGTTTACGAAGCATGCTACTAATGTAATTTGATCTCTGACTTGAAAGGAGAAGGGGTGAGAGAGTGAGAGGTAAAAATACTGAGTGGAAAGGGCAAGATGGATACGTAGTGAGATAGTGAGAGGAAGAGGGAGGGAAAATGGAAGACTGAGGGAAAAAAATTGAGATAGGGAGGGACAAAGTGGGAGAAAGAGATGAAAAGGGACAACTAATAATGTACTATAGATAGAAAGCAAAAATTGGAGGAGGCTACTGTGTTGAACTGGCAGTTACAACAAGGTCAAAGGCAGCAGGCGACCTCTTGCTCTGTCATATCCTGCTGTGTTTTCCCACGCTGCATTGAGACTAACGGCTGATTTTATACACACACTGGACACGCACATACACACATTATATACTCTGCTTACACTGTCTTGCAATTATGCATTTTAACTGAATGCAGTATAATGAACAGTATGTTGTCTAGAATGGTTCTGTACTCCATCATGTGTTTGATGTTTTATGTGTACCTCAGGAAGAGTAGCTGCTGCGTGTCTAAGAGCTAATGTGGAACCTAATAAACTAAAATAATTTTTATGAACTATGCGGTTGCTTGTCCTTACCAATTTTTACATTTATCTCCACTATTTTATATCCCCGTACATTGAGACAGTAGCAGTTACAACCACAAGGTCAGAGCCAGCTGGCGACCTCTGTTGTTTTGTCATATCCTGCTGTGATTTCCCACGCTGCACTGGGACTCAGCTATGTACAGAATAGCAAAGATGCCACTACTGCAGGTAATGCAGAACAAAAAAAACACTGTTTTTTAGACAGACGTTTTGAATTATTCAACAAACTTCTTTGTAGAGCCCTTCCACTAATGCAGTCAGAGGTCCATGCTGTTATCTTAATTAATCTGTTCTGGTCACCAGAATGTAATGTGCAGAGATTGGAGACAAATAAGAGGTCCTAAACAGTTGTACTTCTACTGTTTGGGGGGGAATCTAAGGCAAAGCTGAACTGAATACAATGTTTTCACATACACACATCCTTAAGACACACACATGTGGAGTCCCAGAGGTTACAGGAAGAATCATGAATCTTTCACTGAAACAATCAGGAAGTGTTTTAGCAATCCCCCTGATATTGGCATTATTAAATATGACCTCTTGTCACATGATCACCCCATTGAAAGTACCATGCTCCTTCAAAAAACGCTGTTCTAAGAGGGTGACCTCACCCTGTCCCAGATACCTCACCACCAGTCACGATCCCAACGAGGTTCAGGTGTGGAGCAGCTTGTTTTGGAAAAGGGGGTGTGCTGATCTCTCTGTTTTAAAAGGCTAGTCATAGTTGTCACTCTAATTTTGTCTTCTAAACCAATTATTGGTTTGTACGGATGTCATTTTTAGCTGAAAGAGATACCAGGAGGATGATCACGTGACGGGAAGGCATCTTTCACATTAACAAACGTCACACTGCGGACACTAAGGTAATTAGCTTTCTTCACGTACCTGTGGAAAGCCACATTGCTCCAGAAAGCCTGAAGGAAGAATGCCTTAATCCAGAGGAGATTGTATGGAGGACAACTAGGTGGCTATTGTAAATTCGCTAAGTAGCAAGTTAAATATTAACCGATCGTAATGAACACAAACCTTTTTAGACCCTTTTTTAACCAGACGGGAGCTGGTGTTAATAATGTTACGTTCCTATTGCCTGATATATCAGAAGACATGATAACATGGGTTCTCACCCGAAGTGAGTTTCTGATGGATTACCATGCTGCCAGCGGTAATACTTACTTTGAGTAGTACCACAGAAGTGACTTGGAGTACACACAGTAGAAATGATAACCACCTGGATGTCTGCCATACAAGCAGGTGTTTCATCCTGGCACACAGGGTACATTGACAACTTCTACACTTCTGGCCTAATTAAGACAACGTTCCTTAAAGGTTGTAAAGAACCTAGTGGATCGACCGGCACCAACGTCATAATATTATCTTTAACAGAGGTGCCCATCAAAGAAGAAGGGAATACCAATACAACAATGCAGTTAGTATTTATAGTACAACCTTAAGACAAATGTACTATCACACATTGATTATCAGCAATAAAACAACCATGAGATAGGGAAGAGGTACTATTATGAACCATTGAGAAGTAACATTAGGCCATGCACGTGTGTAAAAAGTAACTAGCGTTAATTTAGCCAATATCAGGGTGACAGATAAACCAATCGATTATTGTATTTTTAATGTTTACATTAGAGAAAAGAACTAAATGATTCTGAGAAGTGTGCAAAACACATCTAGACATGCTCATGTGAGTGTGACCCCACTTTGGCTGGAGCCTTAACCCTCTGAGTCTTTGTACATACATTCTTAAGACTCACCCTTCATACAGTTCATTACTACAACTAGACAAGCTGACATATGGAGCAAAAGCTACAGGAACCTACACTACGGGAAACCAGTACGTGAGGTAGTCATTTGGCGTCTGTGTAAATCATCACATTTGTCAGTCCACATATTTGGGTCACCGGGTCAGAGGTGTAACATAGCCCCTCTGACCTATATCACTACTCTGACTCTGAGCAGAGGTTAGAGGTCCAGAGAACAACCTTCAAATGGAGAACAACCCTGCTGGCTACTAAATCACAACTGAGTAAATTCCCTGTAACATGTAGCTGATGTAAGTTCCAAGTGGTATGCATGTGTGTACATGTACCTTGCTGCTGTGCTCAGCCATCATATGGTAGTTGAGTCCAGCCTTGGACCTGAACTGTTTCTGGCATTGCTGGCACTTCAGGGCATCCTGGAGCTGCAGGGTTAAAGTACAAAGGTCACATACAGTAACATAGTTTATTGTTTTGTGGCTTTGGGGGATCCAGCAGTCTAAGAAGCTGCCTCTGGTTCACATGTACTGAGCCTGACCTGACCTGCTGACCTTTCAGCAAAACCTCTCTTCTCTATATTACACTACTGTCCTGTCAAACAAAGCATAACAATTTAATACACGGCTAGAACACCTAACACAGTAAAGCTGGTGAACAGTATCTAACTTTTACTTGCAATCACAGTGATATGTGGTTGATTATCTAATCAACATCGCACTGGATTAGAGTGTCTGCTGAATAGGAAGAACAGGCAGTTGCAGAGCACAGTTGGTATTAATACTGGACCTGTTTCTGGGGCATACTCATCACACCACAGGGCCATTAAACTTCCATCAGTACAGGGTGAAAGGGGGGGTAAGCAATTTTGAACTGCAATAAAAAATAGATAGAAAATAATTTTGTATTTCACATACATTTTCATTTCCAAATTGCAGATTTTAAAAGTCTCTTGTTAGACGATGCATTGGATTGTAGTTCAGGCCAGAGAAAACCACACTTGGATGTAGTTTAAATACCGCCCGACACTGCCTATGAGGAGAGTACGCTTCTGTTTTGTGTTTCCCAGTATGACCTTCACATGATGAGCTAGTGATCCATTTCTCCCTTAATGGTCTTTGTTAGGTAATAGTCAAGACCAATAACTAGAAAGCAGACGTTTTCATGAAGAGCTAACAAAGCAATATCGATCCATCGAGCAGACAAAGAGGTTTTTACAGTGACCGTGCTAATGTTGTGATTCTATCACTGCTTAATGGTACTGTGCCTTTATAAGAGGCCCACAGTTCACCAAACAGGCTCAATAAATAACTGGCTCTCATGAGCTTTTTGTACCTTAGAGAAAGGGACTTGGGGGTGGATAGGGGTCATGACACCTCCACTTTCTGAAATAAAAGTTTTGTCACCCCAGTTTTTTTATTGCACAGTGATACAAAAAGCAGAGCCAGTGCGCTTTGTGATCACGTGGAAACCTTGAAACATGCAAATACGAACTTTTTTTGGCTAGAGAAAGATGCAAAAGTGAGATGGTCAACTTTGAAAATTGTCCAGAATAAGCCCAATGCCTTTCTATACTAAACATAGCTAAACTTGATGTGTGCTGGGACAATGAATGCTCCAGTTTGGGTGGAGACATGAGCATGTCATCATCAAAACGTAACTGTGTTTATGTTGTGCCTGAAAGAAGTATGCATTATACCGCTAGGCGCTAAGGGCTGAAAGTTGTACACAAGCAGACAGTAACTGCTGTCTTTCTTATGTTGCTACTAAAGGCTCAGTGGTGATCCAAACTAGTGTTTATTCTCACCACTAAGCTAGATGTTATATAAGACATCTCTAGCTTACAGTTGTGCTAATTCAAATTTCAACTTTAGTCCCACGACACTTCAATTTTTTGGGTGGAGTTCTATTAACCTATTTACAGTATTGCTTAGATCACATTGAAACTATGTACAGTGGGGCATTTAGTCACCCACCAATTGTGCAAGTTCTCCCACTTAAAAAGTAATTTGCATCATAGGCTCCATGTAAGATCCCGTGGGGTCAAAATGATCACAAGAACGGTGAGCAAAAATCCCTGAACTACACGGGGGGACCTAATGAATGACCTGCAAGGAGCTGGGACCAAAGTAACAAAGGCTACAATCAGTAACACACTATGCCAACAGGGACTCAAATCCTGCAGTGCCAGACGTGTCCCCCTGCTTAAGCCAGTACATATCCAGGCCCGTCTGAGGTTTGCTAGAGAGCATTTGGATGATCCAGAAGAGGATTGGGAGAATGTCATATGGTCAGATGAAACCAAAATAGAACTTTTTGATAAAAACTCAACTCGTCGTGTTTGGAGGAGAAAGAATGCTGCGTTGCATCCAAAGAACACCATACCTACTGTGAAGCATGGGGGTGGAAACATCATGCTTTGGGGCTGTTTTTCTGCAAAGGGACCAGGACGACTGATCCGTGTAAAGGAAAGAATGACTGGGGCCATGTATCGTGAGATTTTGAGTGAAAAACTCCTTCCATCAGCAAGGGCATTGAAGATGAAACGTGGCTGGGTCTTTCAGCATGACAATGATCCCAAACACACCGCCCGGGCAATGAAGGAGTGGCTTTGTAAGAAGCATTTCAAGATCCTGGAGTGGCCTAGCCTGTCACCAGATCTCAACCCCATAGAAAATCTTTGGAGGGAGTTGAAAGTCCATGTTGCCCAGCGCCCCAAAACATCACTGCTCTAGAGGAGATCTGCATGGAGGAATGGGCCAAATACCAGCAACAGTGTGTGAAAACCTTACAGAAAACGTTTGACCTCTGTCATTGCCAACAAAGGGTATATAAGTATTGAGATGAACTTTTGTTATTGACCAAAGACTTTTTTTCCACCGTAATTTACCCATAAATTCATTAAAGATCCTACAATGTGATTCTCTGGATTTTTTTTCTCATTTTGCCTCTCATAGTTGAAGTGTACCTATGATGAAAATTACTGGCCTCTCTCATCTTTTTAAGTGGGAGAACTTGCACAATTGCTGGCTGACTAAATACTTTTTTGCCCCACTGTATGCAATGGATTGTCTTATACCTAGAATTATATGCACAACAGATCACTTCACTATTTGACTTAGCTAACACTCTTCTGCAGAGTGGGATAACATTTAAAAAAGACAGGAGTGCAAGGTTGATAGAGACCTATCCAAACAGACTTTATCCATTTGTTATTAATAAGATCTTGTTGGTTACAGGATATTATTAAAGAGAAAAAAGATTTGTATTGATCTCAATCTTTTCAGTAAGATTGTGTTGACTCTTCATCTGCTGTATGTACCTACACCTCCATAAGTTAATGTTGTACTGTCTGTCAAAGTGTGCAGCGTTCTCACTTACAGAGCGTGTGATAAAGCAACAATGTGTACTAAATGTGTGAAATATAATCGATTGTGTGAAATTAGATATACATTTTATGTGATACATTTGGGCCAATTGGGCACAATTTCAGTTTTAATTCAGAGAGCTCTGTGAAGCAGTGGGTAGTAGTAGCCTGTGTTGGTATGTAGTAAAAAAAGTGTTGGTATGTAGTAGCCTGCACTATTAAAAAAAACCTTGTGCCCAATATCATATGATTGATAAAACAGTTCACATAAACACATCTACAGCTCTCATAATTTATCAAAAAATATCACCCAAAACAGTTCTTTTACTAGGCTTATTGTCAGAAGACATTTGTCAATTTCAAAGTCTTTCTTTGTAGCCTAAACCAATGCTGGTTCAGTAGATGGCAAGCAAACCGTTAAAGAAGTACATACTAAAACAAATGTTTCACCCACCTTTTAGATTAGAAAATATCTGCATACCTTTCTGACTTGTCAGCCATTCATCAACATGATTCCATGTTTTGTTTTCAGAAACTGTAACTCTGGTAGTGCACAGCCTCTTACTGAAACCCCAGTAAGCACCATCTGTTGCTGACTGAAAATACATCTGTTCCACCTGACCTTAATTTCAAGTCTCACAGACGCCTGAACTGGACCAAATCTCAACCAAAACATACAGTTGGTATCTTACAGGTAATGCAAACTTGTAGTGTCTTCAAGGTACAAAAAAGATTAAAACCTATTTATGTCTTGAAGTTCCTTTTTGAAGAAGTTTAGAAGACATTTTGAATGACCAGGACCCTTCATAGAGCAGGCTGTATGGCCAAACTAAGTAATCAACAAAAAAGGCCTTGGTCAGGCAGGTGACCAAGAACCTAATGGCCACTCTAACCGTTTCAGAGTTTGCCTAGAGACGGAAGAACCTCACAGAAGACCAATCATTTCTGCAGCACTTATCAATCAGTCGTTTATGATAGAGTGGCAAGACGGTAGAGTGGCTAGTCACTGCGGCGTTAAATGCATACCAAATGCGACCTGAAGGACTCTGAGAACATGAGGAAAAAGATTACCTGGCCTGATTTATAAATGGTCTGTCTGCCAAAAACATGGTACAGCATATCCCCTGTCTAATCCCATCCCTACGGCAAAGCATGCTGGTGACAGTGTCGTGCCATGGGGTTGCTTCTCAACAGCAGGGTCTGGGAGTCTGGTCAGGATTGGGGGAATGATGTATGGAGCACAATATAGAGGTCTTTGAAGAAACCCTGATGCAGAGCACACAGATCCTCAGACAAGGGGCAAAGATTAATCTGTCAGCACAACAATGACCCAACGCACACAGCCAAGACAACGCAAGAGTCAGTGAATATTCTGGGTTCATGTCCAAAGCCTAGACTTGAACCCCATTGAGAATCTGTTGCAAGACCTGACCACTGCAGTTCACCAATGTTCCCCATCCGATCTAACAGATCCTTAAAGGATCTACAAGGGAGAAACTGTCCCAACCCAGTAGAGGAAAACCCATGAAGACTCAAAACTGGTCTTCTACAAAGTAGAAGTTAATAGATAGTCTGAATATGCTGGTCTAGAGAATGAGTCTGTACTTTTTTCCTTCATCAGACTTTTTTGGTGATCAGCCTCAATACAGTATATTCCTGTGACATTGTACTGGGTTAACATTTTCAGGCCTGATGAGAATTCTATGCATATGAAATTGCTGACATTACTGATTTTAACAAACTACTTAGACAACATGTTTAAGGAATGTGTTCAATTCAAGCAATGTGCTAAAGTTGGAGATTGTTGACAAAATGAATAAAAAATTAAAAAATCCGTCTCAAGTTGTAATGCAGCAAGTTAAATTGTTATGGATGAAAATACCTTCAAATGAAAGCTGACAGTTTGCCATGTAACACAAATCATTGTGTCATTTTAAATACAAAGGTCTGGAATACAAAGCCAAAAGAAATACAATCTGTCACTGTCCAAATATTTTTGGAGTTCTTTGAACATAGAACTACCTTGCACGTTTTATGTTTGAAAGAAAATGAACAGTTTTCCTTTTATTCAAGACCATTCTGATCAGTTAGCGTGATACGCATTCAGAATGCAGGTTATGGTTGACTAACAATTTAACTAGTTGCATTTCCTAAATAATGATGGATTCTACATTGAATTAAACATCACTTTGCAAGCCAGCATAATGTCATTGGGAGGCTTGATGAAGCGGGTAAACTAGGAGTTTCCTAACATCTTGTGTTATAGTATAATCAGGCCCTACACATACGGCCTTATAATACAGTGTCCTGTATGTAATTTATGTCTATAAACAATTTTAATTGTAAGGCTTATCAAACCATTAATAGGGGATTTTAGGATGGGGCTAAAACCTTCTAAACCTTTTCTCCAGAGGGCCCCTAATTTCCAATTTGAAAATATCATCCCCGCTGTCCCTCAAAATAAACAAAATCAAGCTGTTGGTGTAATTAGTATTTCATATATACGCTTGTGGTTTTTAATATTAAATACACCCCTTTATATACTTACATTTTTATTTATTATAATATAATTGAAACCTCAATTTAGTCATACATATTTTCTCAAACAGAAAGCAATTAGCTGAAACACCTGAAAAACTATTTAATTGTAGACACTATCTTTAAAAGCAATGTATTCAACTCTACAAGTTTTAAAGGTTATAGATCAGCTTCTAGATGCTGGAGACAAAAAGCTAATATATTTCCATATGCATTTAAAAAAATATATATCTAAAATAACAATTATTATCCATCCAATCAAGGATTTTTTGTATGGAAACCCTCAAACTAGAAAAAACGAAACCTTCAAAGATACAATATTTTTTGATGGAATAGGGTGTTTAAGCTGGAACACTCAGAAAAGATTGTACATTTTTTATGTGTATATGAGGCATTTAGAATATAATTTACAGCAAGCGTCAACTCCTACAGTATATTGGGGTTTTAGAGTCTCATCACTGAGCGTGAATCCCAATCCTTCATGTAGAGAAATGGAATCCAGAGGCAATTCTGGGACTAAAGGAGTTGATACGAATGGTGATGAAGATGGCTTCACTCTAAATCAAACTGGGTTATGCCAAACGTATTCAAACTTCAGAAGTCCAACAGAGACAATATATTGCATGCCATCTGTTGAGGGGATCCTGCTACCAGCAGTAAGATAAATCTGCAGGCTGGAATCTCAAATGAAATGGAAAGATGGCAATATTTCATTTGAGCTGTGAAAACAACGGCTTAGACTGATACAGTTCTCTGGTCCAATCACATTTTGGTCATACAGCAGACTCTCTTATCCAGAGTGACTTAGAGCAGTGATACATTTTCATCCTTTTCTGTTCTGCTTTTGGAAATTAGACCAACAACACTGGCATTCTAAGCAACAATGCCAGAAGGTACATCCTCCAATGTCTCAGAGTTGATTGACAGTTCTGAGGTCCACTAACCTTTTGACAGATCTCCATGTGCTTTTTGAGGCCTGAGACGGTCTTCCTGGTGACAATGGAACAGGTAGGACACACAACCTCCCCGCGCTCTGAGATGGCATGATGCCAATGAGCATCTACTGGACTACCTGCATGGGGGAAAAATCAATCAAGCAAGCAATTAACCAATTAAACAGAAAATCTATTAACCAATCCACCAATCAATACTAGGTCTAATTCGACCTTTCAAAGCAGTAAAGCTGTACACCAGGAAATAATTTGAGGGATGGAATTTGTCTTGGCACAATTTAAAGAAATACATTCGTACCGGAGTTGAGGGGTGGTGGGTCTTTCTGTGAGGCTGGACCCCCTTCTGATTTCTTCACACGACCAGCCTTTAACTTCTCCTCTGCTTTGTTCAGACCTGGAACATATAAACAGTGTGTGACTGTGTGACCATATGTTTGACTGCCTGTGTCAGGTTCAATGAAAGGAAAAAAGGTCATGGAGTCTTGTGACATTTGCAGTCAGTTATTAAAGACAGCCCAGATCGAGCCACAGTCTCTAAGGTGGAAATGGAAGACACCAGCGACTGGAATGGCATTACACCCTTCGTGCTTCAGCTGCGTTTCACAAAAAAGGAGCGTTGTGTTCGACGTAAAGTGAGAGAGCAAGGAGGAGAAAGACAGAGGTTGATGCTGACTAAGAGAATATATATTAAAAGGGGAAGCTGAGAAAGAGGAAAAGAGGTAGATGGGGAGGGAGGGAGACAGTCGTGTAATGTGCAGTGCTGATTGTGAATCACTGAGCTTGGAGAAAAGCGGCGCAGAGAAAAAAACATTTTGTCAGATTTACACTAGCTAGTTCTGACCTTTTCCCCAACTAACCGGTCTTTCATTTAAACAACCACATCAGATCTTTTTAAGTCCAATCTTTTTGAGAGCTAATCTAATTGGTCCAGAGACAAAGTGGGCATCGGGCTGCCCTTCTAAAAGCTGCCGTTGACTCTAATAAAACGGATAGGATATGAAACACCTCTCTAGTCCTCCCATTAGTGCATAGAGAGGCCGTCTGTAAAAAAAAACCTGGGGGGGGCTCTCAGATGCCAAACCAACCCAATGATCTTGCAGTGGTCTGATGAGGGAGTATTATTTCAGTGAGAGAAGGGGGAGGGGTCTACCTTTCAGGCCAAATGTCCCAGAGATGGAGGGCTGCTCTCCGGTGAACTTCTTAGGAGTTTTCTGCTTCCGTCCTGGCTCAAAAGGAGAACCGAGAGCAGGGAAAGGTCAAACACACTGGGTCCTCGTTGACCAATGTCACACCTTCACAATTGCTTCTTATATTGTTAAAAGTGTTATTCTGAAGTTCCTCCTTATGTTTTAACGGGTTTAATATAAAAAATGTATTTCATATTTTAATCTTACTGTGCCGCGTCCTCTCATTGTCTTCATCTGGGTACGGTGGGGGCAGGCTGCCCGCCTCACCCTCGCTCTCGCTTCCCCCCGGGGTGTTGGGCGACGTGTCAGACGAGGAGGCTTTTTGCTGGGTGGGGTGACTGGGCGTGTGCAGTTTCCTTTCGCCCCTCTGGCGTGCACACTCCCCGTTCTGGGACGGACTAGACACCTCCTGGGTCTTCTTGACTTTGAAGAACACTGGCAACGGTGGACTGTTCTCCATAGGTCTGGACCGGGAAGACGAATTACTTAAATAATGTCAAAATGTCTTCATTTGAATGCACTTGCAAAAGCAACTGAATGATCCTGCAGTGTAAGGAAATGTGAATTATTCTGTGGATTACAGGTAATGGAAATTATAGGTGTGGATGATTTTTTTTCTCATCACAACTCAATTTATTACCCATACAAGCTGAATTCATTCGGCAAGTTATGAACGAAATAATAACCACACAGAACGTGCACTACTAACGTGGAGGCTGGATTCTCTGTGGGCAACATGAGTAGGACTTTCAAGTAGGGGTCGACTGATTAATCCCTTGGCCGATTAATCGGTGCTAATAGAACGTTATACTAACTATTGCTATGGGCAGAACTTGGCTCCGATAGTGGCCAATGGCTGCTCTGCCTCTGCTGGTCACTTGCAACTTACATCACATTGTGATGAGCCGGAGACTCCATACATGAAGTCAAGGTAATGTCACTGTGTTCATTTACATTTAAATGAAAGTTAACTTTAAGACAGCATAATTCTTTTTTATGAACATGATAAGCTTATTAATTGCAGACTGAAATTACTAATGCATTAGACTGAAGTTAACTGCTGCTCTGCTGAAAGCATGCGATCTGTGTTTTGCTAGCAAGCATGGTTGTTAGAATTTGGCTAGCCTTAAGAGCAAGACTAGCACAAGTATGAGCCAATGGCCATATCTGATCGTTTGGGGTCCACTTTTGCTGAAATTGTGTGCGTGTGATGACCTCCTGATAGTAATCGAAACAACTGTTAAAGACCCCATAAAATGTCACTCTTCCTTGAATTTACGAGACGAGTGATAGCACAGTGCGCTGTAGAGGGGCTGCCATAAATGTACGTTTTTCAATGTAGACTAATTCAGAGATATTTTCTCAGAGAGCAATTCTCCAATCAATGAAAAAACCTTCAACACAGAGGGTCCTCCTTTACCCGGAAATATGCACAAACATTAATATTGTGTAAGAGTGTCATTACAATGTAAGGGAACGCGCAACAGAAGTAATCCTTCCTGGCCAATGATAAATCACAGAACAGCATCGCCCAGTGTAGGACATCATTATTTCCAACGATGTAACCCACCAAATCACACTTCTGGATATTCCGTTACCAACAAATAGGCGCACAAGAGGAGCCGACTTTATGGAGAAAATGCTGTGCCGTTTCCTCCATTATAATATCAGGCTTCTCAACTGGATTGACTGACTTTATGGGGAAAAAATTGCTAAAAATATATACATAGCTGAGAGTATACGTTAGCCATCAAATGCTGTCTTTTCACTGGTATCTCGTCGTTTAAATGTCCAACAGATTAAAAAATCAACGGCCAAAATGTTGGGAAATATGCCAAATAAATTGATCAACAGCATATTAAATGGACAAATATTGTGTGACCTATTAGATCTGTTGCCAAGAAAACAGCCAACCTCCGCAGTTTCAGTAAGACTTTATTGTTTGGTCATGTGAATAAGAGTGGCACAAGAGTCAAAAGCTGCACACTCCGGCAGGAACTCCAGCATACATGTTTATTATGCAATGGGACAACATATTTATATCTATACACTTTAATATGCATTATCTAATTAGGAATTATGGTTGGAAATGTAAAAATGTGACATGATTTACACACTCTTGATTGTTTTTTTTCCATTTATCGAATGGAGCTCATTAAATAATGATTAAATAATAATGTTGAGAAATTAGGCTACATCATGGTACGTTGCAATTTTAAACTAGATTTGAACATACTGAAATTTAGAAGCCAACGTGTTTCAGTAAATGATCTGCGCCTATTACTGTCAAATGTTCTTCTGCACCCATGGCCTAGACATCCTATGGAAACTGACATAATTCGCATGGTATTTATTGACACATTTTTAACATTGGCTACAAAATCCCTCATTCAGATTGCAAATAATCTTTTGTTATTCAAATATTGTGCAAAGATAGTTGTCTATTAAATAATTGCGATCTGGTTGCGATCAAGCATGTATGTAATAAATGCGACAGCCCGAGTTGTAACATATATACACATTTCGCAAAGATTGTGTAGTGTTCATTCTGCTGACTTATTTAAATAAAAAAACATTTGTTGGATCATAGAGTGTGTTTAATTGATGTTTAAATGTAGGCTATTCAATGGCTATTTAAAACATATCGTAGCTGTACTATATGGCCGGAATTCCATATGGGCAGTGAAAAAAAGGCTCATGCAAACTCTGATGTACCGTAGCTCCCACCCACAGTGTTATTTTGCATACTAGATTCAGTCCAGATTTGTTTGTTAATTTAGGTATTTACTTTGACTTAGATGTTCAGTTCAACAGTTATCCTGTTTCTAATAAAGTCAAAGATTGTTCATTTTCGACACTGCGGGGGGTGGTATCGGCCGATTAATCAGCTATCGGCTTTTTCTTGCTCCAAACTATCGTAATTATATCGGCCTTTAAAAATTCACTATCGGTCGACCACTACTTTCAGGCATACTAACCTTTATAAGAGCCACAATAAGACAGCACTTCAGGTTGCATCCTCAGAACAATGCACAGATAAACTAAAGGGAGTATTTACCATCAGTATGTCATCTCCTCCTGCTTTAAGATGTCATCTACTGTATAATAGACACAGGTGAGCAGGAACTCACTTTGGTACTCATGATGTGCTTTGTGAGCCTATTCAAGGACAACAAGGCCACATTCCTACTAGAAAAAAGTTCCTCTGTCTGCACATCGCAAACTCCTCCACCTTTTGTTTGAGATATTCCAAATGTTGTAAAGCTTTCTAAACCTCTAATACACTATACTGTAGATTTGTCTAATATGCTGGAGAAATTGAAAATCATGCTTCACCTTTTCTTCATGGCCACCTTCACAGGGGTCTTCTGTGTTTTGGGCTCATGCTTGGTCTCCATTGTAACCCTCTCGGGGTGGTTCCACAATTTGTGCTTCTGGAGGCGGACCTTAGTAGCAAACACCGCCTCACAGTCCGGACAGCCGTGACTCAGCTTCTCTGATAGGGTGGCCTGGGAAAAAGAGGGAGGTGGGTAAAGAGAAAGCGCTGAAAGTAGGGCACTGATAGAAAGGTGGAAGCGGTGCGATACAGATGGGTTGAGCTAGGGCGTGTGGCAGTAAGGGACGTCAGAAGGGTGAGGGGGACATGAAGGGTTCAGCTAGTTATCTCTTACCCCCTGGCAGCGTTGGTAGTGGTATTTGAGGCCATAGATGCTGGGGAACTCTAACCAGCAACCTGAACAAGGACACTTGACCCTGGACCTCCTCTTGAACTCATCCTTCCACTGGACCATCATATTAGCCTGTAGTGACATGACATTACACACCTTTCACTAGGGCTACACAATGAAATTAAATATACAGGAAATCAAAATACCTGAAAATATACTTTTGGAGAAGTCATTGCATCATTCTTGTTTGGAACAATTGGTTGACTTTACTTTACCTAACAGAACAAAAATTATATTATATATTTTTATATTGAATCTAACAGTGGAGTGCAGGATCTGTGTTGCTTAAATAGGTGCAACAGAAAACATTACACAGGACCGTAATTCAAATAAGATAAAACTATCAATACCTGAGCAACCCTATTTTTCTTAATGATATAAGCTATGACACACCAAACTTAGCTCAGATGCATCCTGTGTCTCATGATCACACTGAGATGTCTCTAGAACTAACTTGGAATCCGCCTGTGGCAAATTCAACTGATTGGACATGATTTAGAAACACTACTGTCTATGTGAGGTCCAACACTTCACAGTCCATGCCGGAGCCAAAACCTAAGCCATGCAGTCCAAGCACTCCATAAATTTGGCCTTATATTTAGAGTGGCTGGACTGAAAGCACTAAGAAAAGGCTAATTGTATGCTGTCTGGAGACTGCTAAACAGCAATAACACAAGTCTGAGATCATAAGGAAAAAGAGTCTCTTGTCTGACAAGAACAAAATCGAAGTAGTAGGGAGGAATACCATGCATTACGTCTGGCAAAAACAAGGTACTGTATCACTCATCATCTGGCTAATATCATTCCTACAGTGAAACATGGTGGTGGAAGCATCATGTTATGGGGAAATTTCTCAGTGGCAGGGACTGGAAGATGGGATGGACAAAAGAATAAATGGAACAAATACAAAGAGGTCATTGAAGAACACCTGATGCAGTGTGCACAGGACCTCAGACTGGGGCAAAGATTCTTCTTTGTGCAAAACAATGACACGAAGCCCATAGCGAAGACAACACTGGGGTAGCTTTGGAAGAAAATAGTCGGTGAATGTCCTTGAGTGACCCAAACAAAGCAATGACTTGAACCAAGGATGCAAGGATGAATGAAAAAAACTGCCCAAATCCTGGTTTGCAAAGCAGGTGGAGGCATACATAACACACCAAGATGTGATTTCTGCCCATGGGCAATTCCACAAAGTGGTGAATAAAGTGTCTGAAGACTTTGGTATATGAGATATTTAAATGTTGAATATTTAAAAAAAAGTTTGCACTTTGTCATTATGGAGTATTGTATTTAGATTTATGACAAAAAAACGTATATATTATATGACGGATAAATCTTATAGCTTACAAAATTTTTCATAATCTGTCATAATATTGTCATAACACAGTCATGACGCATAATTTAGACTTGTGACATGCATGTTTTATGTGACATAATTGTCTCATAATGCACAAAAGTAGCCAAGGCATTCTGTCAAACATATTACTTGGAAATAAATTTAACAATAATATAAAGCTAATGTAACAATGTCAATGATTCATAAAAATCCATTAATGCTTAATCTATGGATTTCACTCAGGACTGGGAATACATGTGTGTGTGGAAAGTCTCTATTTCAGCTCACAAAAAATGTGATCAACACCCGGGTATAATTTATAATTTTGTTCAGAGTGATATCTGTCTATACAGGAATTTGTTGTATTATCATTTAAATTGCGCACATTTGGAATTCAGACATGTACCTAACAGAATGCTGTAGAGGATGAAAGACATAAAGGAGCAGATTTCAAAAACAGTACAAAACACTATGTGTTAACCAATAAAATGTAGCTCCTGAAGTTTCTGAAAATGTATTTGTGAAATCAAATCTTTGAGCTAGCCAGGAAAAATATCTGTCATTTTGTTCCGAGCAAAGGCAGTTAGCCTAAATTGCTCCCAAATTGTTGCTATAAATGAGATTGTGATCATCTTAACTTACCTGGTGAAAAATAAGGTAATGTTTGGCACCTACTTTCTTCGGTTTCTCTAAATAAATGTTTAATTTGAAGATAACACTTTACCACTGGACAGCAATCAGAGAGCTGGAAGAAAGAATAGTAGCGACTCACAGGGATGCTCCTCAGCTCATGTACTTCAGCCCTGGGACGCCCCTTCCTCTTGCCCTCCCCTCTTTCACTAAGAGGACCTGGAGGAACAGAAGAGAGGTGGGGGACAGATAATGGACTGTTTTCTGAAATATTGTTTTTCAAACTGTTTACTGAAATATTGGTTAAATTCCCAACCCACACAGCTCCCTTCCGTACAGCTCAGGCAGAGCAGAGGATATCAAATTAAAGTGACATTTCATTTTAAGTTAAAATTGGTAATGCCATGATAAAAAACAAGAATAAGTAATATGCATTTGACAAGAGTTGAACAACAAATCTAACATGGCAGTTACAGCGGATTTAAATACAGCAAACCCCTAACTAATACAAATATTTGCCAGTGTTTTTACCAAAAACAGTGGAATAAAAGCAGGGAGCAAAGAAATGTGGTATTCTTGGGCACTGATTCAACTTGACGCACTTGAAAAACACCTGCTTGGGAACAGAGAAACAGTCACAGCGCTAGATAAAGAGGGGGGGAACGTTATGGGGATGGTTAAACACTGTTTAGCTGAATGATAGTATATTTGTTGCTTTGCATGTAGCTGTGCCCGTGTGTACGTGCATGTGTGTCGGAGTGCGCATGTGTATCAGAGTGTGCATGTGTATCAGAGTGTGCATGTGTATCGGAGTGTGCATGTGTATCAGAGTGTGCATGTGTATCAGAGTGTGCATGTGTATCGGAGTGTGCATGTGTATCAGAGTGTGCATGTGTGTCAGAGTGTGCATGTGTGTCAGAGTGTGCATGTGTGTCAGAGTGTGCATGTGTGTCAGTGTGCATGTGTGTCGGAGTGCATGTGTGTCGGAGTGTGCATGTGTGTCGGAGTGTGCATGTGTGTCGGAGTGTGCATGTGTGTCGGAGTGTGCATGTGTGTCAAAGTGTGCATGTGTGTCAAAGTGTGCATGTGTGTCAAAGTGTGCATGCGTCAGCGTGTGTGTGAGTAAAAGCCATTATTTGCTGAGCCAAATAAATTACCTATAAATCACCACAGCATCTCTGACACAGCACACAGTGGACTTTCTCTCTCTTCCCCCTCCTCTCCTCATACATAGCGCTTACACCACGTTCTCCTTATCTCTTTTCCCCCTCCAGTCTATCTCTACCTTTCATTCCCCCCGCTCCGTCACTGACCCCCCCTCTTTCCATGGGTAAGGGCAGGCCGGCTCATAATGTCTCTCATTTTCCCCGCCGCAATTACGTATCTGCTCTAACAGGCCCCCACAACAAAACACTCCGGTCTGAAAATGCCTATGAGTAGGGAAGTGGGGAGGACAGAGGCACAGGGGGCTGATTCACTGGCATTCAGAGGGGGAATAGCAGCAAAGAGGTATAACAGCGAACAATTCATCCAATGCAACTATTGAGTAACTTGCAATCATATTCAGGTCCTGTATCAAATACTGTTCTATAAATTTGGGATGTCGCTTAACTGTTTTTCTCTGCCTCCAAAAGCTTTACATTCAGGAACACATGGTAATAAAACAAGCTGTTATCCGCAAATGTCTTAATCATTATTGATTTATTTTGCAGAAATCTACAGTATAAGTTTCACAGAATTAGCCAAAACATTTATTTTAGCTTTTTACTGCCCAGCCCAGGTTGACCTAAGTCAATCGCAGCATACTAAGAAACAATTTAAAAAATCCTCAACTCACAATGGCTTTTAAATTACCATGATAAAATTATACTTACACAGTATTACATATTCTAAATAAGTCACAGACTAAAATGATAGCTTTTTTACTTTGCTGCATTTTTGTAGTTTCCTCAAAAGTATGGGTTTACTGGTTATTAAACCGGATGGGATTTGACAGTCACAGACACGTACATAATTCCATGCATCAGAGGAGTGACTAAACATCTCACCACTTGCTCCACCAGGTGCAATGAAAAGCTAGTCAAATACCTCAAAGCAGCAGTTGCCCAGTGTCTGTTTATGATAACACCCCATGACATATTGACGCAATCCAGGATCCAAACTTTAAACTGGCAGACTGTAATGCCAATTAGAAGACTGTCATTACAGCAGACATCAATGATATGGCCATTAAGTTCAACAGCACAACACAGGATTTCCCAAACAATGTGCCTCTAACGACCACAAAGACTAGATGGCTTCATGGAACCACCAAGCCCAGCTGCATGTACCAACAAAGAAACGGATAATTCTCTATGTTCCAAATCCTGATCCCCTGAAATACTTGAATACATACACAGTCAATGCTAGGCCTTTCAAGTAACGCTGTTGGTTGGTTTAATGATGGTCTTTGTGCTGGATCACAATGTGTACAGATTGATGGCTTGAATTCATGACAAGCTTTCTGTCAATACTGGAATTTGAATGCCAACAACATGCTAACTACAATAGGATTCCAAATATAGCGGGTAAGTAACATCAAAGAATATACTAATGTAATGTAATGTAATGTAATGTAATATAAATGTGATCATCATAGATATTGTCTGCTTAGTGCATTTGGACTGGGAGAACTGTTCAACATGATTGTCTGTGTCTGTGGTCTGATATCAATGATAAATAGAAAAATAATAGTGTCATAAATGGGTGTCATAAATATATCGCACTGCATTCACATAAGGTTAATGATTTAATTGTTCACATTTATTGTGATACAATGCATATTTGTGTAAGAAAATTTAAAAAAAGGGGTTAGAAAATTATATTTAGAATGGGAGAACTGTTTATTGAACTGAATTCAATAATTAAAAAAAGAATGGGTGTCAAAAACGTATTGGACTGCTTGCACAAAAGGTGAATTATTTTATTGTTCTGTTCACATTTATTGTGAAACAATGCATGTGTGTAAGAAAAGGGTTTGCAGAAAACATTTGTGTTGGAAAAACATTTTCATGCATGCTTATATTACCTGAGGATCTTAAAAAATGTGATGGCAAATACATGATGATCCATATTGTTAATAAGCTCAAATGTAAGAGGGAAAATCGACACAAACAGCTCAATACCCCTAAGGACACTGCTGAAACATCAATTTAAAGACCACACCATTATTCATTAATCCCACAAAAAAAATCAAATTGCAGAAAGCATGTTGTCCAAACTAGACCACTTTTGGGGCAAATTGGTTTGAAGTGCAATAACTAAACAAATGCTAATTTTAAGATCAGAGATCAAGATAGTTTCATTAAACCAATATACACTGCTCAACAAATCAAGGGAACACTTATGTCACAAATCAGGTCACAATGAACCAAATATATAAAATAAATCTAAATCTTTACTGTAAATAGTGTAACTTGATGAAAGCAAAATGACATAACAACGGTCAATGCAAACCAAAATCATCAACAGGCTGAGGGCTGGATCCAAACTCACTGAAAATCTAAGTAAACAATTAAAATCAGGCCGTTCAAACTTGTGTGAATTTAATCACGGCAACTCAATATGACTCAGTAGAGTGTATGGTCCCTCTATGTGCCTGTATGCACTCCCAACGTCTGGACATGCACCTGATGAGACGCTGAATGATGTCCAGGGGGATCTCCTGATGTGATAACAAATGGCTTCATATGATCACTATCCTTAAAGAAAATAAATGTTTTTCCATGATCAGTAATATTTTCAAAATCAATGCCAAAATGTAACAATTTCTGCCAGGGTATGCAAACTTATGAGCACAACTGTATATTTGTATACATGCGGTGCATATAGTTGCTCAGAGTCACACAGTGAACTCCAAAAGTGTTTGGACATTGACAGTTTTCTTTAGCATTTGGGATTTTAAATGATTTAATTACTATTAGGTTAATGTGCAGATTGTCAAGATTAGGCACAGATTGTCATGTTAATCTGTCTAAACAGTATTTGGACAGAGCAACATTACTTACAATGAAGTAGTTGTGTTTAGTACTTGGTCGCATATTTTTTGCAGGCAATGAATGCCTGAATCTGCGGCCTATAGACATCACCAGATGCTGGGTGATCTTGCTGGGGATGCTCTGCTAGGCCTATACTGCAGCCATCTTCAGGGGCTGCTTGTTCCTGGGGATTCATTCCTTCAGCCTTGACTTCGCAATGTTCTTATAATGTTTAATTTGAATAAGATCTGGATTTCACCACATATGACTGAGAATGTCCACATTTAAGCAATGAATAATAATAATATAACTGCCTTGATCAGGGAAAGAACAAGTTATTTTCAACTGGATGGCTCTGGGATTCCATCAAACAACCTTTCAGTCAATGGTCAGATGATATAAACATATACCCTACGACTTGTTAACTGATTAACTTTGCCAGAAAAAAATAAATTCCCTCTTTGTTTTTGTTCTCTTTCAAGTTTCCAAGGAGTTTAGAGGCATGTGACTTCTCTGGTTACATAAAGTATTAAAAAAGTGGATGTGGAACAACCGAAATAAATACATAAATTATACCTATTCTTGTTTGGAAATGTATTCAAAGATTCAAAAGTCCTGCAGGGCCCAGTTAACAAATTCTAACAATGATGTTATCTATTTTAAGTCCACTGTCTTGACAGTCAAATATATATATACATATATATAAATTATATTATGACAGAGATGTATCTTAAGGATAATAGAAGGTTTGAAGGTTCAGGTGAATAGATTTTTTTCATGATTCATACTTAGATAATGTATTCCATGTATTATTGATATTGAGGTTGAAATCCATTTCATTTGCTGGGCTCTACTACTTGGCAATTTGCTTGTACATCCAACAAAAAATGACGTGCAGAAACTAATAAAGTTACACATTTTCACAAAGTCAGTTTGGTTTTGACAGAAGAATTGCTTAGACCAGGTTGTAGAAGAGTGTCAGTGTTGTGGCTGAGACCCCAGCAATGCAAGATGAAGCTTCTTGAAACTAACTGTAAAGTCACACCAACTTTGCTCTACAAGCCATTGGCAGTGCAACTGGAAAAACCTGGCAGAACTTACAAACATAGCACCCTATGGGGAAAAAGCATTCCTGTGGTTGAAGTCTGAGGGTGAATCCCATTGTACTTTCTGTATGAAAGGCCTCCTATAGAGTGCTTTGACCCAAATACCACTGCAAAATCTCATAAAGAAATGTCACACATAGACAACGCTGCCTCCCGGCTACTATATAGTCAACTAATCGTTTAAATTATACCACACCTGTTTAGCCACTATTGACTTAAACACTCAACCAAACACAATATCTGGAAAATGTATTTTTACCATGGCCCTGTGGGAATGTTTGATTACCATCAGCAAGGAGCTACCGGGCATGCCTGTGCTCTAACCCTGAACATTCCCTGAGTGCTGCAATTGTACAGAACATTATTTAGAACTACAGAAACAGTCAAAAGTTTGGACACACTCATTCAACTGAATTTTTTTTTTTTACACATTGTAGGATGATTTTGGAGACTTTTAAAACAATTAAATGACACATGGAATCATATAGTAATCAAAAGTGTTTAACAAGTCAAAAACGTCATATTGTAGACTCTTTAAATTACCCCCCTTTGCCTTGATGTCAGCTTTGCCCTCTTTGCATTCTCTCAAACAGCTTCATGAGGTCAACGAGCTTCATGAGATGTAGTGTTCACTAGTGCTAACATGCCAAAAATCAAGCCATGAAGTTCATGGAACACTCCGTAGACCTCTGAGAATTGTGTTGAGGCATAGATATGGGGAAGGTTATGAATAATTGCTGAAGCACTGAAAGTTCCCTGGAGCACGGTGGGCTCAATCATTGTGAAATGGGAGAAGTTTGTAACCACCAACACTCTTCCTAGAGCTGGCCATCCAGCCAAACTACAGTAGTAACCAGGCAAAAAGGGCTTTGGTCAGGGAGGTGACAAAGAACCCAATGGCCACTGTAACATTGCTTCAGACATTTTCTGCAGAAATGCGAAAACCTGCAAGAAGGACAGCCTGTTTTTTAGTTTAAATAAATTGGCAAATTTTATCTATTGCAGATTTTTCAGTGTAACATTTCTTGTGTTAATATAGGAGTAACATACCAATTCAAAGAATTCAACTATCAATCAATCATAAAAATAACCCCAGTGTTGGTGCTAGTAATCAGTTGAACCAAAATCACGCCCATCATTATATTTCCCAGCGTTCTCTCTTGCTAGTAGAATTTTAGAATAGTTTGATTTAAAACCTGTTTTTGAATGTATTCTACAATGACAGATCTTGTGCTACTCAAGTATTCATGATAACATTTTTTTTTCAAAACGCATCAGTATTTTACGGTTTGCAATATTTTGTCCAGTTTAGTGTTTTACGACATTCTCTTATCTTAGGCTAGCCAACTGTGACAGTCGTTCTGAATGCAGGCTGTGAATGAATTAAAATGTCGACTCTGGCTGGATTCCAATAAAAAGTACACATCGCAGTCTAAGGTTCCTGCAGGCCAGATGTGGCCTCTAAACTAGGAATTTCATACCACTGTATTACGTATGGTATTGCCTTAAATTATTTAATATTACTGACAACATATCATGTTGAACCTCATAAAGACTACAGGCCTGAAAATGATTAAACGCAAAAACCATGTCTCTGTCCCTAGCAAATACAGTCACGGGTGATACTGGTAACTCAAAAATTAACTGAAAAGTAACCTTGGGAAATATGCAAATATGGTTGGAACAAAAAACCTATAGCAAGGCTAACAAATTCCGATCCTGTATGGTCGAAGCAGTCCAGGTTTTTAATTTGCTAGATTATTTAGATACCCTAAAATGGTTCCACTATGACACTGCTCTCAATAACATTATCTGGTACATCTCACACTTAAACATAATTTTAGCTTATTAAACAGCATAACATTTCCACAGATATTTCCTCAGCCATCAACAACTCTGTAACACGTTAAGTAAAGAGCGATTACATGTAATCTTTGATTGAGTGCTGACAGTAATGATGGAGAAAAATTGATAATATTCTATCTGTATAAACACTACCTCATTAGCTTTCTCTGCCATATGACTGTCTAACCTACTGTTTGCCTACAAAGGCTCAAGCTCACTAATAGGCTTCACACAAACCCCACATAAAACAGAAAAGAACACACACACACACACACACACACACACCTCATATAAACAGTTTAAAGGGTGTGTGTTAATATTCCTCAGGCATCAGAAGTACATTGGCCTATTAGTTTTCTAACTTGCAGCAGGAGAGGTTTATTCAGTGAGATGGTGCAGATCTTGAGCCGGGAGGAAATTGAGCATGCATTTTAATTCCTGTCTTGGAAAATAAAGGTCTGTTAAAAAGGGGCATAATAAATTAATTTCCCTCTTGGGTAAGATACGGTCCCGTTGCTATGGGAATGAGACCCACTTGTCTTAACTGCTACAACTACGTGGCCTCTAACCTGACGAAACACACACAATAACTGTCTTCATCAAAACAATGGCAACTTTTTCTAAGAAGTAGCCCTCACACGGGACCAGCAAAGATACACCCCTTACATACACGTACACACCTTCCAGCTGTCTAAAGCTGCAGCTGCACAAAATCACTGGAGATGAGAGGAGAGTGAGAATAGACGAGACAGAAGAGAGGAGAGGAGAAAGGGGAGAAAATAGGAGTCAGGCCCCAGGAGTATTGCCAGCTGCCTAATGATCTCAAATAACCCCTGAGTTCGCCTAGCCACGCCCGCTTGTTACCACTTCTCCAGAGTGCAACACACACACACACACACACACACATACACACACACACACACACACAGACAGCTTTGACATTACGGTGCACAAAAAGAAGCTGAGAAAAACAAAGCGACTCAGAAGAAAATACAGAAACACAAACAAGCACCACAGCAACCCAGCAAGCAACCGTTTGTTTTCCCTACATAGGAGCCTTTGTCTGGCTGAACTCTGAGGTTCACACACAGACGCACAGTTCTCAACACATGCTCCCCCTCAACTCCCGGCCAACATGTGTACGTACAACACAGCGTGTCACAGTACAGCCAGTCTGTCCTGCCCGTGCCTGTTAGACACGTCATGATATGTGTGGAACAGCTGAACAAGACAGTGGTCTTTCTCCTTTTGTTTCCATTTTTAAAACATGCCCCCCCAACCCCCCCCGTGTCAACACCTCCACAGCAGGTTGGGAAGAGCTCAAGTTCAAGACTTGTCCTCAGATCTCACCGAGCCATTCTGTGCTGCTCGCTAAATCAGAAACTTTACATTAGTACACGTATGTTGGAGGTGAACACGTTCCTCAACTCACAACTGTGATTGAGCTTGCAGAGCACCCGAAATACCTCAAGGAGGAGCTAAAGGGACACGTGACAAGTCAGACCTGTTTGACGTCCACCTGTCCACTAGGGGTCTTGCGAAGCTATTTTTGCACCGCCCTCTATGGACCCACGGGCACTGTAGGAACGCTAGGACCAGGATACACCTGGCTGCAATAGCGCAGCACCACTTCGGCCAACTGACAGTTTTCTTTTACTCCCCTTTCTCCTCCCCTCTCTCGACTGTTGAACACCATTTCCTCACACTCTCATTCTCTCTTTATCCACTTCCTTGACATGATACTGGTTTCTCTTCGTTTCCTCTGACAATTCTCCCCTTGATGTCTCCGTTCCCGTCTCCTTCCTTCACCTCTTCAGATGTCTCTCTCTCGCTCTCTCTTTCTCTTTCTCTCTCTCTCATGCAGTTAATAGGCAGAGAGGAGGAACACTACCACAGTGTTACAGCTGCTGGATCAGACAGTCACTTCAGGTAGCCCAGACACATTCATTTTCCCATTCCTTCTCTGGCTGAGGTCCCCCCCACCCACCCAACACACAGACCAGGACTAAACTCGACTTCTCCAACCAATTGCCCAAAGTGCAATACAAAGCATTCTCTATGAGCCAAGAATTTACAGACAGCACAGCTGAACCAGGAGGGGGAGGTGGGTATCTTGTTACCAAAGAGGATATGTCACGCTAAAAACAGCAGAATCAACTCAATACACAGTGATTTCTGGTGTACCATGGCGCATCTTGAATTGGCCCTCAGAACCAACATCGATTGTAGAGAACTATTTTCCCCTGCCAGGATGCCTGCTGTGCCCAACATCATTCTCAAGTTCAGAAAGATAGAATCAATAGAACTCATCTAAATCTTTTTTTTCATCCCATAAACAGCCTGCTCACTCATATCCAATCAGAGTACCTCGGGATGACTGTGAGGCAGTGACTCTGGAATCACAGCCCACTGCTGAAATGACATCAACAGGTTTTTTTTACAAACTCTACTAATGAGTCATTTAGAAGCTGCTCAAGCGGAAACACACATTTCTCTGAGAGTTGAAATTCCTAGACAATATCCCAAGTACTACTTGATTTGGATCAAGACTAAAATGTTCTTGTTTAGGTTACCATTCATGACATGGTCAAACCATGTATCCACACATCACGCCTGGGTTCAAATAGTATTTAAATATTGCACCTCAAGGATGTTCACATACTTAATAAAATACATTTTTGGATATATTTTATTTCAAGTACGGGTATTTGAAAAAAAAAAAACCTGCAGGAGTTCCTTAAATACAGTGACCTCTGAAAGCATTTGAACAGATTACCATTATGTAGGAAACAGTAGTAACGTTTAGTATTTGATCGCCTATTCATTGCATGCAATGATTGTCTGAAGGCTGTGACCAATAGAGGTCATATGGTTATCTTCCCAGGTGATTCTCAGCCAGACCTGCTTTGCAGTCATCTTCCATTTGTGTTTATTTTGGGATCGTTTTGCCTTCAGTCTTGTCTTCAGCATGTGAAAGGCATACTCAGTTGGATTAGAGTGGTTGGCGTGTGTCTGACTTGGCCCGTCTAGATGTTTCCACCTTTTAGCACTGAAAATGCCTTGGTAGTGTGATTGAGGTCACTGTCCTGCTTAATAATTAAGCATTGTCCAGTGATATTAGAGGCATTTGGTTGTAACTGAGCAAAAAAATATTCTTTACATATCCGAATTCATACTGCATCTGAACTCCAATGCCTAGGACATGACACTATCTTCACCATATCTCTCAAGTTGTTTACTTGGGATTATGGGAAGTTCCTTATTTCCTCCACATTTCCCTCTTTCCATCACTCTGGTACAGGTTCCTTTTAATCTAATGTGTCTATAAGATTTTGTTTCAGAATTCCATAGGCTCTTTCAGGTGATTTTGTATGAGATTGTAACCTGGCCGATTGTAACTTGGGACATAATAGGGCCTCTCCTGGAATGCACCAGTTGTTCTGGTGAAGTCTTCAGCCCACATTCTTTTGTACATCCATGTCTGTCTCCTGCAGAGTGCTGCTAATCTGTTGGACTATTGTTAGGTTTTTTCTCTTCACGATTGAAAGTATTCTTTTATCATTCCTTGGTTTACCAAGTCATTCGCCTGGAGTTTCTTCTTAATGTACCAACAAGTTGATATTTTCACACCTAGTGTTTTGGCAATGTTTTTCAGATACAGCTACTTCATGATAGCCTGCTTGACTTGCATTGACACGTCAATTAATTCATTTTGAATCCAGTCCTGGAATAAAGAGTCTCCCTGAAAAAATACTACACTGTCAAAATCCCTTTAGAGTCAAGTGCAGGTATAGTGAGGAAAAAAAAGTATTTAGTCAGCCACAAATTGTGCATGTTGTTCCACTTAAAAAGATGAGAGAGGCCAGTAATTTTCATCATAGGCACACTTCAACTATGAGAGACAAAATGAGTAAAAGAAATCCAGAAAATCACATTGTAGGATGAATTAATGAATTTATTGGTAAATTATGGTGGAAAATAAGTATTTGGTCAATAGCAAAAGTTCATCTCAACACTTTGTAATATACCCTTTGTTGGCAATGACAGAGGTCAAATGTTTTCTGCAAGTCTTCACAAGGTTTTCACACAATGTTGCTGGTATATTCTAGAGCAGTGATGTTTTGGGGCTGTCGCTGGGCAACACGGACTTTCAACTCCCTCCAAAGATTTTCTATGGGGTTGAGATCTGGTAACTGACTAGGCCACTCCAGAACCTTGAAATGCTTCTTACAAAGCCACTCCTTCGTTGCTCAGCCGGTGTGTTTGGGATCATTGTCATGCTGAAAGACCCAGCCACGTTTCATCTTCAATGCACTTGCTGATGGAAGGAGGTTTTCACTCAAAATCTCACGATAGCTGGCCCCATTCATTCTTTCCTTTACACGGATCATTCGTCCTGGTCCCTTTGCAGAAAAACAGCCCCAAAGCATGATGTTTCCACCCCCATGCTTCACAGTAGGTATGGTGTTCTTTGGATGCAACTCAGCATTCTTTCACCTCCAAACGTGACGAGTTGGGTTTTTACCAAAAGGTTCTATTTTGGTTCCATCTGACCATATGACATTCTCCCAATCCTCTTCTGGATCATCCAAATGCTCTCTAGCAAACCTCAGACGGGCCTGGACATGTACTGGCTTAAGCAGGGGGACACGTCTGGCACTGCAGGATTGGGACCCAGCTCTCTGCAGGTAATTCACTAGGTCCCCCTGTGTGGTTCTGGGATTTTTGCTCACCGTTCTTGTGATCATTTTGACCCCACGGGGTGAGATCTTGCGTGGAGCCCCAGGAGATTATCAGTGGTCTTGTATGTCTTCCACTTTCTAATAATTGCTCCCACAGTTGATTTCTTCACACCAAGCTGCTTAACAATTGCAGGTTCAGTCTTCCCAGCCTGGTGCAGCTTCCTTTGACAGCTCTTTGGTCTTGGCCATAGTGGAGTTTGGAGTGTGACTGTTTGAGGTTGTGGACAGGTGTCTTTTATACTGATAACAACTTCAAACAGGTGCCATTAATACAGCTAACGAGTGGAGGACAGAGGAGCCTCTTAAAGAAGAAGTTACAGGTCTGTAAGAGCCAGAAATCTTACCTGTTTGTAGGTGACCAAATATTTATTTTACCGAGGAATTTACCAATACATTTATAAAAAATCCCTCAATGTGATTCTCTCACCTTTTTTTAAGTGGGAGAACTTGCACAATTGGTGGTTGACTAAATACCTTTTTGTCCCACTGTATTTGAAAATAATAAAATGCCAATACAGTACTTCATATAGGCATTTGAAAATATTCTCAAAATATTTAGGTGACTATAACTGACTATTAAGCATTTAAATACTGAAACAAAACACTAGATTAACGGTACTTTATTAAACCTTGTGCGTGCATGAATTAAAAAAAACACACATGCATTTGACAACCTGGTCTTCCGTTTACATAAGGCACGGCTCTGCACAGATTAGCAGTCCAGTACTCAGTATCTGTGACTCACAACACCCCCCCTCCCTATCCTCTCATCTGGCCATCGCGAGGTGTGACTAGAAGACGAAGGGCTCTCATACCGACCATTACCCGACAGAGAAACCCACAACAATTCAATCTCTCCCCCCAAAACAAACATGACTAATCTATAACACTTATTGATTGTAGCTTTGTGGTCCCACCACAGAGAGATATGAGAGAGGTGGACAGCGCCAGAGGGGGGGGTTGTGAGGACAGAAACTGAGATAACAAGACAGAGGGAGGAGATGTGGGGGGTGGTAGAAAGGGAAGCAATAAACAGAAGGAAGGAAGGTTGAAGAGATGTCCGTCCACAGGGTGGCGGTGGGCAGGAGAATACGGTTGGCACCATTGACACGGCTGACGTCTGACAGCCGCACACACATTCCCTGCAACCAGTTCTGTTAAACCACCACTTCCTCACCAACCCCCTCCCACCTCACAGGAGGACCCATAGATCGCTGATCGAATGACAGTTTTGCCAACGTGACCTGAATAGGTAATATCAGATCTGTGCCAAAATGCAACTTCTTCTCGCCCATACTCGAGAAGCCCCGTGCAGATACTTCCAGACATGCCGCCTTTTCAGCTCACCCAATGATGGCACGTCATCATCCTAATGGCCGTACATCTTTTAAATAACACCGATATACACGTGGTTAACACGCAACGCCCATTACACAACTTTAAAGGAACGCATGCTTGTCTTTTCCAAACAGACACCCAGTCTGACCCAATCTCACCCTGGTGGAGGGACAAGCTGACCACACCAATCACTCTCTAGGACTGGGAGGGCGCCATCCTGCTTCTGTTAAGGACTCCCCCTTACAGGCTTTGTTTAACAAGAAGGAAACCACTGGCCCGCTACGCCGGGAGAACAGAGGAAGCATCCGGAATGTCTCGACCTTCCTGCATCTAAATATGACCGTCATCATACTCTAAATGTACTGCCTTGGTGACCTGGACCTGAATTGTTCAAAAGCTCAATATCAATAAATGGCAACAACTGACTTGGTATCCGGCCTAGTAGGAGTTACAGCTACAGCTGAAAGAACATCAGTGAAACATGGTAAGGATTGTATAAGGGTCAATGGATCCATTTACCTGCAGACACCCACTTAACCCGGTTGCTTCACCTTCACAGGTTCACTTGGATAAGCTATGCCGTACAGTAGTGTTCAGTAGCCTGTATTAATGTTCAGTAGCTTGCAGTAGTGAGTTCTAGAGTTTGGTATGCTTCAAGTACTGTTGTTAGTGTTAAAGATCTGTTTTCAGTAGTGTTCCTGAGGAGTGCTGAGAAGTAGGGTTAAGAAAATGTTCAGCAGGATGCTAACAACAAAGAGCGCATGCCGGAATAGCATTGTCATTAGTCACTAGCAAAGAGCAGCCAAGTTTGTTTACCTTCTAGCTCACAGGACCACAATGGAAATCAAATGACCCTTTAACAATTGTTTCCTCAGTTTTTTCCCTTGGTAATATGGAAGGAATTTACTTTTTTTCATGTTTTCTATTCTATCTGAGGTCAAAAGAAAAGTCAAAGCTATCAGTGCATTTGTATCCAACCAAACGTGTTGCCAGCCCTCACCCCTTCTACCACTCCCCAACCCGGCTCTGGTTCCCAACCCGGCTCTGGTTCCCAACCCGGCTCTGTTTCCCAACACGGCTCTGGTTCCCAACCCGGCTCTGGTTCCCAACCCGGCTCTGTTTCCCAACACGGCTCTGGTTCCCAACCCGGCTCTGGTTCCCAACCCGGCTCTGTTTCCCAACCCGGCTCTGGTTCCCAACCCGGCTCTGGTTTCCAACCCGGCTCTGAGTCCCAACCCGGCTCTGTTTCCCAACCCGGCTCTGGTTCCCAACCCGGCTCTGTTTCCCAACCCGGCTCTGGTTCCCAACCCGGCTCTGGTTCTCTGTGGGGTGGGACCCGATGACAACATAATGCAGTAACCTCAGCCTGAATGATTTAGATACAGAATAATTCATAATAATGAGCAACGAAAACAGAAACAAATACAGACCACTGCGAACTACTGGGAGCAAACTGTCAGCACGGAAATCATTGGTCCAGCTGAATAAAGGTAAACATTGGTTAAACATTGGCAGACCTGACAGAGGAGGCTCAGGGAAACAAAAAGGTCTACAACACCTACTGAGGGCCAGGACGTATACCTATGACGTTTACATAGACCAGTGACGTGAGCTGGGAAAACATGGATGTAAGCTCAAAGAAGGGTCTTGAGTTAGACCTGGTCAGATGACGGGAGTGTAAAACTCCCCTGGATTCAGACCCAGACAGGACCAGCATCATATAGAACATACACTCCAATTGAGTCAGGAGAAGCAACTTAAGCAATTAAGTATTCTTTCTGTTCAAAATGTATTCTGTTGCATGTTATATCAAAGCAATAAGGCACAAGGTGTTGTATATGGTGAGTATACTACGACAAAACGATGGAATTATGCTCGACGCAAAGTGGCGTGCTTGAATAAAGCCATTATCAGTGTCTCCTTGCTATTATAAACCGGTTTCCAGGCCTAATTAGACTGTCTTTTAGTTACCAGTGATGCTAGGTTTCATACAGTTAACCAATCAGCGTTACTGCCTGATTATAAACCGGGC
>JACXGJ010000948.1:55930-99201 GCA_016801105.1 Esox niger | reverse complement strand
GGGGGGGGGGGGGGGGGGGGGGGGCAGTGACTCCTTGTTCTTGCAGTGTGCTTTTTATGGGGTGTCTTTTTGTCCATAGATTGATTTGGCAGGAAGGCTGTCCCAACAGCAGCTGTCTTAGTAGTGACATTAGGGAGGGGCCCTTCTGACAGGAACGCCGCACACTGTTCTGCCCTCTCAGATTTTCAATAAGGACTTGGGCACTTCGGTCTGGAACATCTTAGTAGTTCCTCTATTCCAATCTGTTGATGTTCCAGGTCCGGCGCGAAGTTCATGTGTTTCCATGTTGTCTTGCAATGTGCAGTAAGCATGCTTAGGCATTAGTCCATGTTGTCACGGTCTAAAACGTCCTGGACTTGGAGTGGAAGGCGGATATTAGTCAGACAAATTACTGTGGCCACAATTACAACCGTATAAATAGCTATAAATGTATACATGATATTTTAGTCATCTAGTAGATACTTGTCCAGAGCGAATTAATGAGTGCAGACATTTTCATACCACGTCGTACTGCTGAAATGAAAATTGAGCCCTTAAGCAATCTTCCAAAACTATTATTTTATTTATTTTCAAGACATTGTCTCTTCTATATGATCTGCATGTTCGCTGCTTTATAAGTGGAATAATTTTCCCCACAAACCAAAAACTTTGATGACTTTTTTTTATTCTATGGGGGATATTTAGTTTTACTGTCAGTCTGTTATGCATAAGATGTTAGATGTTGGACCAACACTTGTTTGTGTATAGAAATCTGAGTTGCATAATGGCAATTTTTTCAACCTGTATGAATACTGGGGGGAGGGACATCACTGTTTGGACCAGTATACTCAAGTATCCTAATATCTAGGTTCTTGGGGGGTTCTAAGTGTTTTAGAAAAGGTTCTAACCAGTTATATTCCTGCTGCTTTTCAGAGGAGGTTGACTACAGCAGTTATGGGACCCACTCTCTGACCCGGAAGAAGAAAGCTGTGGTGACGCTGCGGAATGACGTCAACAGGAAGCGACCTCACATCCGCATCGGAATGCCGCAGGACTTCCGGCCCGTCTCCTCCATCATCGACGTCGACATCCTGCCGGAGTCCCACCGCCGCGTACGCCTCTACCGCCACGGCTCCGACAAACCCCTGGGGTTCTACATTCGGGACGGAACCAGCGTACGGGTGACGCCCCACGGCCTGGAGAAGGTGCCCGGCATCTTCATCTCCCGCATGGTGCCGGGAGGTCTGGCCGAGAGCACGGGCCTCCTGGCCGTCAACGACGAGGTGCTGGAGGTCAACGGCATCGAGGTGACTGGCAAGACGCTGGACCAGGTGACCGACATGATGATCGCCAACAGCCACAACCTGATCGTCACGGTGAAGCCGGTGAACCAGCGGAACAACGTGACGCGGGCCAGCCGGATCTCGGGCAGCTCCGGTCAGTCGTCCGACAGTAGCGGCTCCAGCGGCTACCCCAGCCTGTCCACCGCCGTGGCGCCCAGCGCGCACGGCTACCCCGACGAGCTCGAGAGCGACGAGGAGTCGGACATAGTCATCGAGAGCAGCCTGAAGCGGCCGTCGCGCCGCTCCGACGCGTCGATGGCATCGAATGCGTCCCGCTCCCAGGCCCCTCCCCCGGCCCCTGTAGACTCCCCCGGCCCCCCTCCCCGACCACCGTCCGTGGTGTCCACCGTGTCCTTCCACTCGCAGCCCAGCCTTAGCAGCCTGTCCAACCATGGCAGCCTCAGCTACAAGCTGCACAGGGACCTGAATCTCCAGCACTCCCAGTACCAGGTCCAGCCCCTTCAGCACCACCAACCCCAGCACCACAGCAGCCACCCGGCCCTGCGGGAGAGCAACGGCAGCCTGCACAAAATCCTCAGCACCATGAGGACGGACCCTCGACACAGCCTGGCTCTTCCACGGGGAGGGGTGGAGGAAGACGGCACGGTCATCACCCTATAGTACACGACCAACACACACGCACTCAAACACTGGACGTGAGCTGTAGGGTCGCCAGTCCGATATATCCACCACGAGAGCGAACGGTGTTCCTTGAGCCTACTAATTCTGTACGTTGTTTGTTTTTTTTTACGACAAATAATCCAGGAAAAGAGGCTAATTGATTCCATTCGGTGTTTTTAATGTTTTCTATATTATGAATGAGCATTGCAGGGCATGTGATTATTTCAGGCGAGTCCACTGTATTTTATAGTCCTGATGTAATTTACGTGAAATCCTTTAGTGACCACTTTTAATCTGAACCTTTGTATCCTTTTTGGGACCAACTTTTGTTTATTAAGGGTTTTTATGAACAATTCTACGTCTCAGTGAACGCCTGCCTGTGTTCACTGAGTCTTATTAACTGTGGATTTTCATCAATCATCTGTAACTACTACAATAAATTATTCTAAGCTTTAACCTCGATGAGTGTTGGATTACCACATGTACCAAAACCATTACTTACCTTACCAACAGTCATTTATACCTAGTACGCTTTGAACTGCAGTCAAAGGATATTTTCTACTCTGAACACTACACTAAATCCTCTTCCCTAACGGTCGTCTGTTTGTGGACCCTGTATAATGGACTCTGGGAATTCAACATGTTGTCTGGAAAAAGCCAGTAGCTGAGGATCCCCCATCTCACTTCACTGCTAATGAACTCTTTTCTCTAGTGTTTACTCTAGACGCCTCAGCTTTGAACCCTGTTGATTACAGCAGGCCGGGATGTGATACCTGTTGCTTTGAGTTGGCCGGACTGCTGTGAGATGATTACACCTGAGTCGGTGTCTGCTTGACTTCACTCAATCACTTTCCTACACTGTATTGGGCACAGAAATCCATGAATGGATCTAAGTGGTACTTTGGTTTACAAGCACAATCTATCCATCCATCTACGTTATGGTTAACATTCATAGAGTAAATGGATGTGGGACACCACACTTATTCTAATGGTAGTTCCAGGGTTTCAAACTGTCAAAGTTTGCAAAGTTAGTGTTTTGTCTAAAGAGCAGATTTTCTTTAACCTCTGTGTTGAAAGGTCTTATTGTTGTTTCAACTCTTTACGGTGTTCACATCATGCCTCCCAGGTTTAACATGGGATTATCACCCTATTTTGGTTCACATGTGTTGTTTTTGTTGGTCTTTCTTTTTCCTCTCCCAATTGCTGCTCTGGTTACTGTTCTTCTGACCATAGTGAGGTGATTTCCCCTGTCAGTTCAACCCTGTTAATAAGTAGTAAAATAATGTGTTGGTCACTGCCCCCTCCTGGAAGTACCGTTTACTAAGAATGCAATATAACAATTATTTCTGGATTGTTTTACTATCTCTTTTTTATGTACATAAGGTTTTCATAATAGATTTTGATAAGGTTGAACAAAATGCCATATGAACAAGCAATTCCAGAAGTTGGCCGTTTCAGAGTTTTGAAATGACAATTCATGGAGTAACCATGGTAATTAGTCTGATATTTAGGCAGTTCCATGAGGTATTATGTTATGAGGATGATATATTATTGGGAATATGTCTGCATATGTAAACTAGACAGTTTTTATTGAGAGTATGTTATGTACATTCTCTTTAAATTCTTCTGACACATTGGAGAAAAGGCTTGTAAAATACTTAGTGCCTTTTTAATTCATTTTAGTCCAGATATCTACTGAGCACTCAAATGTAAATGATAATTGACTGGATAATCCTTAATTGCTTAATCATTAGTTAGTAGTTCTGCTCTTTCTACATACTAGCCTTAAACTGTATCACTTCAACTAATTTCCACACTTGAAATTCAAAACCTTGATGCCATTAATTTTAATTGTTTTGTGAATATTGTGTTCATATATTATTTTCTTACTGTTTAGTCATTTTTGGAAGATACATCTTGAAATAAACGTTTTTAATGCACTTGCCCTATTGTTTGATCCTTTTTTCGATATCAGTCAACGGCAACAGTTTTCTACTATCGAAAATGTTTTTGTCGGTGTTCATTGTTATAATTTAGAGCGGCAGCTCTAATATAAAATATAGTTTAACTTCGCTCTGCTTGAACCTTCTAAGCGACCATACAGTTTGAATCACGTGATTGAATCAGCTGACATTCATAACACGGTAGTGGGAAACAAAGTCAAGGAAAGAAAACGGAACGGGGTAAAGATGGAGCCAAGGATGGAAAATAGGGTGGGTCTTCTCTCTCCGCTGGAGGAGTCCAGTGCAGAAGTAAGTCGGGACAGTGGAATCGTGTCGCAGAGTACGAGCAGTTTATCCATGTTGAGCGAGGCCCTAAGCAGTGGCACTGTGTCGCAAAGCCCCAGCTTCAGTGCAGCGGTTTCGCAAAGCGCTAGCTTCAATGTCGCACAGTCCGAAACGGAGCCGGACCACGACCAGGAGGATGAGATTATAAGACACACCGCCCTCAGTTACTCTTCCTACATCAGATCTACCGCTGTAGATGAGGTTAGAATTGATACGCCTTTCCGAAGTGAATGTATCTTAATGCTGGGAGCTGACCATAGTACTTATTAAACTGAGGCAACTAAACTGGATACGCGTGACTAGCACTTTCTAGCTTGCCTCTGTCATTTGCCTATGATTATAGCCACCTCCTTTACATTCCTCCACAGATCCTGTGTTTGGAGAAGAGTCTGGAGGAAATGCTTACTAGGGTGGATGAATTTGTCGGAATGCTTGACATGGTATGAAGTACTTAGGGATGACACCAGAGTGTTGTGGGCTTGTTTGTGAAAATATTTGAAAGTTCTACTTCTGTTCATCTTTTCATAGATCCGCAATGATACATCACAAATTGTCAATGAGAACCTACCTCAAATCCATAGAAAATCAGAAGAGATGAGACAAATATACAGAAAGATTGACAAGTTGGATGTAAGTGTGTTCTATAATTCGTAATGACCAGAATGTTGTCTGTGTACTGAATATTTTTATATAGTCCATAAATAGGGTTCATTTTGGGATAAGACATGGTAATTTAAACATTGAGTTGTTTTTGTCTGTTTCACAGAGTAGTATTCCATCTGATCAATTTGGATTACTACTGTCCCTGTTAATCTAGTGGAGGCCATAAGTATTTGGACAGTGACACAAGTTGTGTTGTTTTGGGTCTGAACTCCAGGTTTAAGGTTTGAAATGATGCCACAACAATGGGTTTAAGTACAGATGTTAATTTGGAGGTGAAAAGGATCAGAAATACCAGGGTTGTTATGTTATGGGCATATGGGTGCTACTGAAATTTGCTCACTACATTATTGATGATTTAGCTGCTGGAAATGTACAAAAAATATTTTCTACTTAGATATAAATAGATGCTTAAAAACAAATTGGAGAGCACCTCGCCTTGAAGCAGGATTATGACCCAAAACATACTACTACAGCAAACGGAGTAAAAGTGGAATGTTTGACTGTCCAAGTCAGTCACCCAACCTGAAGCCAATTATACATGTTTCACTTGCTGAAGACTGAAGGCAAGAATGATCCAAAACATATAGGAAGTGAAGACTGCTTTAGTACAGGCCTGGCAGAGCATCACCGGGGAAGATAACAACTGTGTCTACTGATGTCTATGGGTTGCTCTCATCGAATGCAAAGAGTTTGTCAAATAGTCAGCAACTAAATATATTATTTTAACCTAATGTTCATTTGTCAAGTTACTTTTGGTCACCTAAATTGGGGGGTATTCATAAAAGGGGCTGTAATTTGAAAAACAGTTCACATTTTATGGATGTAAATACCCTCAAATTAAAGCTGACAGTCTGCACCTTAACCTCTTATTCATTGTTTCATTTCAAATCCAAGTGTTTCCCAGCAGCCGCGGGTCAGCAAACAACTCTCAGTTTGTGTGCATGTTACAAGCACTGGAACACGCTGGACTCTATCCAACCCTCTTCTCTGATGTTGTGTATGCCCAGGTGTTTGTGAAGATGGTTGGAGCCAATGTTAGTGCCATGGAGGAGCAGGTCACACAGGCAGAGGGGGAACAAGGAACCCTGCCCGGTGCCTTTAGAAAGATGTTCCGCACAATGAGTGTCCCAGGTTTTCTAAATGTGAGGAATCAACCAATCAGTCAGTGCACATTTGAGCTGGCACCTATGGCATTTTTCCTTTTAAGGTTACATGGTTCATTCCTACATCTAATGATGGTCTCCTTCGAAAGATAGTCAGTGTTTTTTTTAATTTCAATTGCATTCATGCTTTCCAGGTGTCCTGGCTTATACATGTCATGAGTGGATATACAACATTTATCATCAATGTTTATCTCTACAGAAACCAGCCAGCCCCAGAAGACAACAGCACCAGGAGCTCCCCCCGGTGTTCAGAACAGATGATTTCTTCATCCCACATGTAGAACACTGAAAGTGTGTCTTGAATGGTAACTTATTTACATGGTGGACTACTGTAGACTAATGCCAATTGGGCTCTGGTAATAATTAGTGCACTACATAGGAAATAGGATGCCATTTAGGAGGTAACTGAAAACATGCCTGCAGCTCTCACACTGGCCCATTTTCTTTTCTAGACACAGATTGTACAGCATATCTAATGAATCTATATCTTAGCATGTTGCTAAAAATAGTATAGCCATGGCACACTGCACAACTTGCATGGTAACTAAATGATATATATCTACACCAATATTCAGTAGGTATACCAACCCATCCACCTAGAGTCTGAGGTACTCAATCACACACAGTGATTGATTTAACCCCTCTAAGCCAGGAAACCTCAGTCTGCACAGCTGTCTTTACTGGACCAAAGCAATTAAGATGGATATTGCTCTTGATCTGTCCTGACAATAGAGACAACTCCACTAGTGTCCTCGGGACTGAGGATCTTTTGAAACAATGATTTCATAAAGAAGTGTAGTGGTGGATCTCCCACGAATAAGTGACTGTGAAGATACAAAACAAATCAGATGCTTTTTGGATGTTGACACCACAAATACCAAAATAATGTTGTCAATCTAAGTACTTTCCTTTTTTAAGTCATGACTATTTCCTGTTTATTGATTTTGTGTTCACCTGTTGATTTTCATATTACAAATTGTATTTCCAACTACACATGTAGTCTCACCTACAGTTTTGGAAGTGTATTACATTTAAACTTGGCAAATTAATGATTATTTGGCACTTATTCTGTTTGTAGACTTCTATATAGTGCTATTGTTCCCTGTATGTATGGTGCTTGGAATTCTTCACAAACATCACCAAGCAAAAAACATTTTGTCAAAGTTGTTTTCTTAGAATGTTTGGCAGTAATGATGATCATGTCTGATACTTACTAATAAAGTTGTTTCTAGGCTATTGGTCTAAATTGTCAATAAACATTTGTCTGGAAACAGGTTATTTAGTTTAATACAACCACAGCATACACAGGTAAACACTGCTAGGCCTAGCAACTTAGGCATTAAATGATATATAACCATACCAACCTATAGGACTACATTTGAAAGAATTGATCTTTCATGACAGTATATCCTAAGGCTGTTCTTAAAACAAGTGGGCGGCAAATTAATAGTAGAGGCGAATATACTGGAATGGTCATTAGATTAGAGGTGAATAATTAAGACCCTAAGGGGTATCAACTAAACAACGGAATAAAAATTGTTTTACGAAAGTCTGTGCAACATACAGTATATATTGTGTCATGCTTCTGGATTTATATCCTTGTTTTTAAGGGATTTAAGATAACATGAGTATATCATACATAACGCCAAAAGTGTGACACCAAGTAAAAACTCGTGAACAGTAACTACTACAGCTCAGCTCGGTTTAGCTTATTCGATAGTGCATGCTTTATTTGGGTGTTCCCGATTAGATCTCAACACGCTAGTTAACTGGAAATCATAACAATCAACCACAACATTCATATTATATGCCCTATATGAATGGGGTCACTTAGGTACAACTTAGTGCAGAAACAAACAGCACGGTAAAACCTGTTTGGCACAATATGCTCGAACATTCGATGACGCTTTTTTTTACTACGGAACATGTCCAGCCAGTACCTTAGGAACTGGTAAAACAAAAATGTAGACAGGCGAATATCAAAGATCAGTGCACGGCATGGGATGTAATGCGTGTAGCTTTAAAACTTTTTGGTTAGGTGCTGCTTATTGGACACAAACCGGAGTATTATCAGTTTTGTCGAAAAAAATGTCACATTTTCATTAATTTGACAGCGTTAACCTCAAGCCAAGTCTAAGCCTACAAATCATGGATCCAGAACCAGGGGGTGGGACTTCTTTTCAACTACTATCAAGCTTGTAAGCGATGTAGTTACCTTTTAGCGTCATCATGTTGGAAACGCCCTTTTGGGAGACTTTCACTCACTTATGTACACGTCAATCAGACCGGAGCGCGATGCAATTGGTCCTATAGCCTTGAATAATATTGAAGAATATGACATCACAACCTGTTACCCGGATGAAGCGGGAAAGGCGAGGCGTGCATCTACAGTGGATAGCTAGTTAGCTAGTTCTTTACATGCAAAGGTAAGTTTCATGATAAGTTTTAAAAAAACATCAAACAATAAAAACGTGTTAATTGTAGGGAACATTGTTTATTACCAAATACAGTGAAAGCTAAATTGTCATTTTCTGAGTGTAATTAGTATCCATGTACCTACTTTAGCCAACTCCCGACTAGTAGTACAGTAGTAGTTAGCGATTTAGCTATTATGTTTTATATTTTCTTTTCATTGTGATTACATTAATTCAGGGTGAGTTGAAACGAAACATTTACTCATCACCTGATGTGTTGATGTATTCAAGGCTCTCAACATCCCAACCTGCACTTGAAACATGGCAAGCAAACCGGTATGGGAACAAATAGGCGCCGGCTTCGTGCAACATTATTACCAACAGTTTGATTCTGATAGAACCAAACTCGCCGACCTCTATGTGAGTATTTGAAATACATTTTGGGATATTTGTTGTTCTTACCATATCATGGAATAGTAGGCTGTCAAGTATTTTCTAATTTCCTTGCATCCTACTGTACTCCGAAATTTTTCTCATACTCTTCTTTAATGTGGTGTGAAGAAGCAAAAAAAACTACAAATTGGGAAATACTATCTCTATTTGCTGTTGTACATAAGTATCAGGAAAGCTTGCGGTCTAAAATTACTGATGATCGTGTCCCCAGACTGATGCTTCATGTTTAACATGGGAAGGAGTTGGTTTCCAAGGCAACAAAGCAATTATGGAGAAAATCACGGTAATCATGATTTCTTTCAGTCATGTATAAACTACTCGCCACTATGTACATTGAGTACATCAGTTGCCTTTTTACTTGGCTACATTTAATGAAATAAATCTTGCATATCCTAATTCTGTTCACACAGAAAAATCACTAAACGCCTTTTCTCCCTTATTACAGAGCTTACCTTTTCAGGCAATCCAGCACAGCATCACTGCCCAGGACCATCAGCCGACTCCAGACAGCTGTGTTATGAGCATGGTGATGGGACAGCTCAAGGTAGGTAGTGGGTTTATAGCCTGTGACTTGGCGGTGTGTGGAATGACTGAAGTGGATGAACTCTGCCACAGCATGATATGGTGACAGTGAATCACCTCTAATTCAGTCGCACATCTGGTGTGCACTTGGTCAGTGAAGTGTTAACTGTGTTTACAATTGCGGGGGCTTTGTGACAGGCTTGTTTGCGTTACGCTCCATTTTAGGAAACATATCAGACAAGACTTGAGGTGCTTGATTATTTTGTTGTGTCAAATTGCAGATATCGTTAGCTCTCAACCCCATTTTCCGAAGCAGCATGTGCCACGTTTTGGATAGAGGGTCCTTGGTGTTTTGCAAGGGTTAATAAAGTTCTGTAACAACTGCATGATGTGTGACTGCCACATGGTACGTCTTGAACATGCCTGTGTAAATTCACACACTATGGAACAGATTATGCAAACTTAGATTTAGCTAGCAAATTGTTATTATTATTATTATTATTATTATTATTATTATTTTCTCGCTCTTGTAAACACAGGCCCTAAGCCCTTTTGGAGGTAAGTCTAGACAGGGAAGCTGGGTCGTTGTGATGAACGTTTAGAGGCGTGAGTGTAACTGAGTAAGAATAAACCAGAAAAGGGCAGCTTGAAATGACACTAAGAGCTTAGTCAAATGCAGGTACAAGCTGTTTGCAATATATATTGGAGGAGAACATCAATGGGAGGGCACGAGTAGTATACAATGGCTCTTAACGCATCCAATGTACTAGACGCCCAGATACAAGTCAGTAATTAGTGTATTCAGTTGACTTTTAAATGATGACTTTCTTTTCTGTAATTTAGCTGGTGCTCTTATCCAGAGCAACTTAACAAACACTACGGAATTATGTATTTTTTCCTATACATACATTGCATTGACTTTTTTCCATGTTTTGTATGTTAATCTTATTTTCAAATGGATTCAAAAGATTTTTTCCTCATCATTCTACACGCAATATCCCCTAATAACAAACCTTCTTTCTGGAAGGTTCTCCCATCTCCACATAGGAACTCTAGACCTCTGTGAGAGTGATTAGCAGGTTCTTGGTCACCTCGTTGACCAAGATCAGTTTCCCTGATTGCTCCGTTAAGACGTGTGGCTGGATCTAGGAACAGTTTTCAAATTTCTTCCATTTAAGAGTAATGGAGGCAACTGCATTCTTAGGGACCTTCAATGCTGCAGACATTTTAGATCTTTGAAGTCTTCTTTTATTATATTCTACATTGTGGCGTAGTATTTGCTCTGACATGCATTGTCAACTGTGGTACTTTCATATAGACAGGTGTGTGCCTTTCCAAGTCATGTCCAGCCAATTGATTTAACCAAAAGTGGACTCCAATCAGGTCACGGAAACAGCTTTAGGATGAACTAATGAAACTGAAAAGCAAAATTGTCACAGCAAAGATTCTGAATACTGATGTAAATATGCTATTTGTTCTTTTATTCATTATTTTAGTATTGTGTGTATATTGATCCATTGTTGAATAAGGCTGTAATGTAGCAGTTCTGGAAAGTTATGAGGTCTGAATACTTTATTAATGCACTTGAAGGGTGTTACAGGTGAATGAGCCGTTTGGAAGGAAGGAATTATAAGTTGGCCATGACATTTAGTGAGAGCAGGGTTTGACTTTCTAAATGTAAGTTTATTTTTTCAATAGATATTTGGAAGTTGTGCATTGCAGTTCAACGCTGTTATTGTTTCTCCTTTAGGCATCTACGTTTACCTTTTCTGTTAACAAAGTGGATAGTACCAGTCAAAAGTCTGGACACTTACTCTTTCAGGGTATTAAGAAATCAAAGCTATCATAACACCTGGAATCATGTAGTAACCAAAAGTGATGAACAAATTATATTACCTTTATATTTTAGATTCTTCAGAGTAGGCACCCTTTGCTTTAATGACAACTTGGTTACTCATGTCATTAATAGATGTGTTCAAGCTTTTGACTGGTAATGTGTGTTGGTTTGGCATTGTTGAAAAAACAAATGACACGGTATGGTCACCAAAATGTTTATTTTATATTTGTTTCAGAAGAAATGGGGTATTATTTAGGATTAGGTTCAAGGGTTCCCATATTTGGCTACCAATTATTTATATAAACCCTTTGATTCTTGGTGAATTAAAATGTCCCGTCATGCTTTTATCTTCAGTTAAGTGTTTTTCTCTTTTGCCAAACTGCGTAACCGGAGCCAGCCGAGAAGAGCAGATGTCTCTGGGTGACTGACTGACTGACCACTCCTTGTTAAATAGCATAGTGGTTAGAGACATATACTCTCATGCAGGGGACCAGTGTTCCAGGCTCTCCACCGTCAAAGCAAATTATGCATTAGGATTTGTTCAGGATAGACAAAAATGTTGCTGGCTCCAACCTTCAGTTATAGAAAGGCTAAAATAAAACTGTTTACAGTTATCTTGCGACTATTTCTCATGGATTTTTGAAGTACGTGTCCGTGCATGCTCTCTGGGGTAATATAAGCTAGATCACAACCCCTTGGACAGTAAAAGAGGGTTTTCCACGATTCTCTCATCTTTCATTTGACATGTCTTATCGTCACTTATATTGATAGTTATTGTCTCATTGTTATTCACGAATGAAAGAAAATTTTGCATTGTTGTGCCATGAAATGAAATAGCTTTGGCTGTGTAAAGTTCATCTTCAGTCTCGCCAGCAATTGCTCAATTCTTATGACTATTCCAAGTAGTAAGTAGATACTAGTAAGCCTATTTCTGGCAAATAAGCTATTTAAACAGCCAGTGACAAAAGCTATACAGTTCATAGATGCTATATATGTTGGAAGTGAACTTAAACTGACTAACATTTCTTATTAACACAATGCTTACTTTTGTGTGATGTTGATGCCTGACAAAATGATCTAATTTCGAGACGCTATACCGACACACGGCATGCATATAGCTTTGTGGCGTAGTGGTTAAAAACACGGAAGACCCAGGTTTGAATTTAGAAAGGGCAACAACATTCATCCCTTCTAATCGCTGGCTGGCAAGCCTAGTTCCTTTTATTGTTTTTTACACCGAAACAGCTCTAAACTTCAAAAGAAATCACGTTTCTATTTTGTGTTATTTTTACTATAAGTTATAAGATGAGTTAAGGATATATTTGTAAAGGATGCTACTATTATGTTATTTTCTTTAACAGGCTGACGCAGACCAGGTGATGGGCTTTCAACAAACATTCCTGCTGAAGAATGTGGACAACAAGTGGATCTGCACGAATGACATGTTCAGATTGGCACTACATAACTTTGGTGCTTGAGAGGAAATGGAAGGACCGCATACATTCCAGAGTTAGCTTTTTATATTACACTTTAACATTACATGTTTGTGTTTTGTTAGAGAATGATTGTCAGATTATTTTGTCTTCAATAAACTTGTTAACCAGTTATTCTATTTTGGGAGGAAATTAAATGACAAATGTATTATTGACAGTTAAACTGCAGATTGTGTTGTTACTGTGGTGGTTTTTGCTGTGCAGACCTTGTGCACAAAGAAATGTCTGTTAGTTTGAATAGTTGCAGAATAGGGCTAACTATCTCTATATTTTAAAAGTTCCTATTATTGGAAGTTTCACCATTACAGAGCGTGCTTCGATATTAAGACCATACTGTTTCCATTAAAGGAAATGTATGATCCCCTGCAATAGTCTTGTAATAACCCAGTGTCTGAATAATTCTGTTGGCAAAACAATAACTACTGTGTATTTGTGGTGTTTCTATGGTATTTGACCAAAGCTCACATATTCAAATGACCCCATTTGTACGAGGATAGATTGTATTCCAGTCATTCTGCTTAAATCTTGCTAATGTCTGACTGATTCTACAACTATATGGGCTGGTTTTGCAGACCGTAATTACGCCTTGTCTGGGACAAAAAATAATAGTTCAAGAGAAAACTCTGAGCTTGTTTTTTAGTTCTAGTTCTAGTCCATCTGTGTCAGTAAAACCCACTCTGTAAGCACAATGTCTGCTAACACACGTGTGCAATTGCAATTTTTCAGTTATCTGTGAATCCAGCCCCTTAGCCATATAGGCTTAGTCAAAGTGCCCTCTGTGGTCACATGCTGCTTACAAAACAGAGGGGGCCTTAAGGAGAATGACAGGAACATCCCTAGGAAGTTTGGGATACTTCTGACTTAATTGATGTTCCACTGCAAAAACAAGCATGTATTTCAAGTGAACAAATTCCTCCTATTGTTTTTAAATAAACTTCCATGGGAAACATTTAATAAGGAAAGTTAGTCTTTTACATGTGGAAGCCCAAAATCAGTCAAATGCATGTCACATAATTAGGCATGCCTATCCATGCTTTTCTGTAAAATTGCTCAGAAGTGTGCAAGCTCTGAATTGGTGCTTTATGGGATTCTACTTTTTGGAGGTTGCAATGTTGCACACTTGCTCTAAGGGCCACTACAGGGTCTAATAATTTGTCTATTATCCCTCTTATTACTCAGCTTTTATTTTTAAAACCTCAAATTTTGGCTGGATATGTAATATGTTTACAGGTGCATTATCTGAGCAAAATCACTATTCAATTAAACATTTGTGGTTTTGATGACATCGGCACATATTGTTACATGAAAGTACCTGATTTTTTAGTCGTGTTGGTTTGACAAGTGCCAATTTTGCAACTAGTGGCCATAGATCTGATCAGTCAAGGAAGTTGGCAGCCTCATCCTGTTCACTATATTTAAAGTTAATTTTAAGGGGGAGTGTCTTTGATAACATTTTCTCCCAGTTATGTCCATTAACCTTTATGCTTGAGACATGCTAAAATGAATGCTAACTTAATCCTTACTAGTGTTGTCAGGTAATACAAAGTACATTTTTAATGATGACCACATCTCCTTCCTGAGTAATATGATTGCGTAGGGGGACATTGTTTATAATATTTTGGGGTTAGTTTAGCAATGTTACTGTTGGCCTCAAGGGGGCAGTCATTGGTTTACTCAAAATCAGCCAAAAGTAATTTTCAATAGATGTTTGCGATCTTAAGAGACTCTGAGAAACAACTTGACAATGCATCACTGACTTAAAAAGTTAGGGAAAGTTAAACTTAAAGAAATGTGTCATGAGCTTGTTAACCAATTTGTGTTCATAATAAATGATTGGCACCTTATCAACACCTACAGCTCTAATCAAGTGATTAACGGTGTTTAAATGCTTAAAATGACTGGAGGCAACAATCAGGATATACCCATACTCGACATTAATAACAACTCATTATTATTTGTAGATAAGTCATTCAGTCACAAGTTACTCGTGTTACGCTACTAATGTCATCCTCTGGAACACAGAAATGTATTTAAGAAAGAAAATACCAAAAATGTGATCATCATGTCTTAATCCTGACAATAATTTTACAGAACACTGCGTGAATAGCATTAGTTAGCAAAATTTTGCGGTGACTACACTTTCAGCTATAATTTGTAGATACATCTGTATTGTGAAATATGAAATATGTTTCAGCTATAATTTGTAGATACATCTGTATTGCGAAATATGAAATATGTGAGGAAGTATTTATTTTCAAAATTACTTTTCAAATTAAATGTAAACTTTATTTTATCTGAGGTGTTTTCTCTAACACATCAGTTTACTCAGATAAAGCTAGCTATGGCTTATATTCTTAATTTTTTTCTAAAAATGATGGACTGCAAAAGTCGTCTACCATTGGCTGATGAACAGTGGTATGATATGACATCACCATAAAGTATTTGGCCCTCCCCTTTGCCTCATTTTTCTGACAGCCTATTGGTTGTTTTGAACTTTACCATGTGACTAGCTAGCTTTTTCCAGAACCTTCTATCTCTCTGTGGCCACACCCACTTTTCTTTACTGTGTTTATAGAGTGTTTATTACCCCAATTAACTCATTAATTAGAGTGAAACGTAATGAAATCACAATGGAAACTTAAACTATGTTTAGAAAGTTGTGAAATTTAGTCCACTGCTAACTTCAATCTTATTGGTCATACTCCCGATATGCTAATTAGGACGAGAACGTCATTTCCTGTTCACAAGCGCCATTTTTTCCTTCTGGAGGAGAGTGAAACAGCACAATACATCATTTGTTTTACTTTAATGTAAATCATCATTTCATATCAATTAGGTAACTTTGGCGGCTGCATTTTGTCCTGTGTGGTGCGTGGTTGGCAGTGCATCGTCCAGGTGGATTGCACACTTCCGTGACACCGGGACTGGAGCGCTCGCGGATTGGTAGCAAGACTAGAAAATTGTCGACGCGACAGCCATCCTTTATAACCCGAGACGCCAAAGGTAATTTGATGTATCCCGGTCAGTGAGCATCCACAGCAGATCACCACAAATCTACACTTATTGTAGCCATTGTCGGCATTTGCGCAGATCCACTTCCACAAGTCAGCCAACCAGGCATGTTTGTATGCAATGAACCCAGTTTGTCACAGCGCTAGTTAGCTAGCAATTTTGCGAATATGTTTTTATTCCCGCCAACACATGGTTAGATTTCGATTGTCATAATTAGTTTGGGGGTTTAATTTTACCTCGTGAACTTGGACATTTGTATAGGCCACTGGCAAGTTGAATTCTACAGTACATTGCATGGCAAAATCGCAATGTCTATTTATTGCAGCTAGCCAGCTCATATATGCTGGGCATTTGTAGATGTTAATGCTTGCGGTGTCAGATGTGGCACTGGTACAAAAAAAATCGCTTGAATAGTTCAAGTGGTTATGGGTGTGGGTAATGTTATCTGGCTTCATTAATGCTGTTCAAATGATCACAAATTATGCCAGTAGGCTATCTGTTTACAAAATTCAGCCAAGACAAACACGTTGACACTCGCAGAGATCAAATGCTGCTATACATCGTGGATAGTATATTTATATAGAAAACGCTTGCTCACACGTTCTGTCATAACGAGATACTCTCTTTTAGGAAGCTAAGGAGCAATGTATCAGGTCCCTGTTGGAAACTTGGAGAACATCCGAAAAACAAGGAGAAAAGTGAAACACATTCTGAGTGATTTTGGCCTGGAGGATTGCCAAAATCTACTTGAAGTATGTTTAGCTATTTTGTTTAATTGGCATTTATCAGAATTAGGTATTGGCTTCTTGTAAGCCTAAATATTTGCCTACTACTCTGATTGTACTTTCTCTATCAGTCGTAATTTGTACCGTATTTACTATGGCTGGGGTAGGCAACTAGATTTCCGGTGTTATCTGAGCAGATAGTTTGGAGGCATCATTGTAATAATCATAAACATAATATGTACATTTTAAATGGACTTAACTAACCCCTGAAAAATATTGAATTAAGAAAACAATTTCATACATTATCATAATTCACACAATCACAAATTCCCCTATTTGTGCATATACTTTCTAAATGTGACAGATTTCCTAAAAATAAATATATTAAAGCTGGATTTTGGTTTATTTTTTTCTCGCTGAGCAAGAGGCATTGGGGTGGTGAAAAATGATTTAATATATTAAGACACCTTCCCTTTTGTCTTGTGTTTAAAAAGTGGAGCCCTAATGACACATTTTGTCACCAGGGAGACACAACAGTGAATAATAAAAGTTTGTGTCATGTACTTAACCATAGTTTTTCAATATTTGTTAATGTTCAACGCACCATCTTATCACCATCTACCAGGAGCTGCAGAAGGAGAAGAAGAAGAACATTGATGAAGATTCTGATTACGATGATCAAGCATTTCAGGAGACCGATTGGGTGGACCTTAGTGAGCCATTCCCTGGCAAGAGGAAGAAAAAGGTAATATAGCTCCTAACAGATTAGCCTAGTAGCGATGTCACCAAATTAAGCAAGTGTTTGAAATTCACTCAGAATTGTTTAGTTAAAAATATGATTTCACAGTACCAAACTATAATTGAAATGAACAAGCCAGACAATTGGATGCAGTCAATTTCCACACCAAAAAATATTTAGTCAAAACAGTCCACAGGGTTCCCACTGGTCATGGAATTTCTGGAATATCATGGGAATTTAAAAAGTATATTCCAGACATGGAAAGTCAGGGGATTTTCTATTTTTTATTCCATGTTATGGAATATCAAGGAATTTTGTAGCATGTTTAAATTTCTGCCATTTATCAAAATGTATTTTCCATGCAGTATTCTTCTATATCAGGTTATTTCACGCATTGCCTGTATTGCATATTGTTCTGGTTAGGCTACTTCATTTTCCAGCGTCCATTTATCCCCTTGCCACTCGTCAACTGGCAATCACTTCAGTCAAGATATGCAGTCTCCTGTACCTGCTAATGAAGGCAAACATGCCAGGAACATTTACATTTGAAGAGCTTTGGATACACAATGAGGACAAAGACTGGGTTTTAATAGTAGATGACAGAAAAGTTAAATGTAAAGTTCACTTCACATCCACGCAAACAGTAAGAAGCATGCTACCCACATGAAGCCGACAGGAGCATCATCTTTATGATGGGCGTAATTGACCATAACACCGATCAGCCATAACAGTATGACCACCTGCCTATTATTGTGTAGGTCCCAGTTTTGCCACCAAAACAGGCCTAACCAAGGTGTGCTGGAATATCTGACACCAAGACGTTAGCAGCAGATCCTTCAAGTCCTGTAAGGTGGGGACTTGTTTGTCCAGTACATCCCACAGCTGCTTGATTGGATTGAGATCTGGGATATTTGGAGGCCATGTCAGCATCTTGAACTCGTTGTAGTTCCTCAAACCATTCCTGAGTAATTTTTGCTTTGGGGCAGGGCGCATTATTCTGCTGAAAGAGGCCAATGCCATCAGGAAATACCGTTGCCATGAAAGGGTCCACATGGTCTGCAACAATGCTCAGGTAGGTGGTACGTGTCCAAGTAACATCCACGTGAATGTCAGGACCCAAGTTTTCCTTGTAGAACATTGCCCAAAGCATCACACTGCCTTCGCCGGCTTGCCTTCTACCTCTAGTGCATCCTGGTGCCATGTGTTCTCCAGGTAAGCAACACAACGCACCCGGTCATCCACGTGATGTAAATGAAAACGTGATTCATCAGATCAGGCCACTTTGTTCCACTCCTCCGTGGCCCAGTTCCAATGCTCACATGTGGGCACATAACACAACAAACTGATTTCTGTGTGTGTTCTGACAACTGTCAGTACCAGCATCATTTTCTTTGCAATTCGAACTATAGTAGCTTGTCTGTTGGATCAGACCACACGGGCCAGCCTTCACTCCCCGTGCATCTGTGAGCCTTGGCCGCCCATCACCCTGTTGCTGGTTTACTGCTTTTCTTTTCTTGGACCACTTTTGATTGGTACTGATCACTGCAGACCGGGAACACCCCACAAGGGCTGCTGTTTTGGAGATGCTCTGACCCAGTCATCTAGCCATCACAATTTGGCCCATGTCAAAGTCGCTCAGATCCTTACGCTTGCCCATTATTCCTGCTTCTAACACATTTGAAGACAAATGTTCACTTGCTGCCTAATATATCCCACCCACTGACCGGTGCCATGATAACATGATAATCAGTGTTATACACTTCACCTGTCAGTGGTCATAATGTTATGGCTGATCAGTGTATGTTTAAGCTGTAAAAATGTAGTTTTGTACTAGTAAATAAAGCTAACAAATTGATCGGTTTAAAATACTATTGGGTGGTTTTGGTTGATAATATATAAAAAAGGAAATTCGGTAATATTAAAATATGTTGAATTAATGGATTGGTCATTTGCATTTCCTGCAACTTTCTGAAAATATTCCTGTCTGTACAGTTCACAAGTGTGTGGCAAATTATGCTAATGAAAGCTATTTTCTGGTTCCTATTATTCCTAAAAACCTTTCTCAATGAAATGTTGCCTACAGGGTAGCTTATGTTTACCAGCAATAACTATAGAATGTACTTTGAATTCCAGGTGTCATCTAAAATGTATCACAATGCATGTTATGATAGTTGACAATTATGCTCATGCGTCCTATATTTAAGTTTTTTTCAGTAGATGGGCACACATTTCTGAAAATATTTTTGCTTTGTCATTATCACATGTTGTGTTTGACTGCGAAGGCATCTAAACATCCATAGCCATTGTACCTTTCTGGTTAAATGAAATCCTATTGAAGGAATATATCTAATCTATGCCAAATTTAATTGTGCAATTTCAAGGGTGAATTGGGTAGTTATTTATTTAAATTTTTTGTAGTGAATTGAAAGATTGGGTACATGGGCATGTCAGCCGGGGAGATGACATTACCTGGGGAATGAAGGAAGTGAGACTGGGTTAGAGATGGAGGTGTTGTCCAGGCCTTTCAAAGAGTTGTTTTAACTTCAAAGTACCAGGTGAATGAGACATTTACCTGGACATGACATTATGCCTCTCAAAGGGATGACTAGTGAGTTACCTAATCGTGGTCTGTGATATGACTCCCATTGTGGTTCATTCATTCAGTGTCATTCTGTTACCAGATGTATATGGTGGGTGTGTATAAAAGATGTGTGTTTGCCTGTTATGGTATGTTTACAATATGCCGAGTTGTAATCACGTAATAAAAATGTATTTGATTGTCCTGTCTCGTTACCTCTTTCCTTGTCTTACCTAGTCATTGAACAGAGGCCATGTTGAATAGCTCTAAGATGTATGGTGGATTTTGTATACACTACGCAATGTCTTGAAGTTCAAGTTTGCAAAACATATCTACATTTTGATAGCTGGTGGGTGTCTCAAATTCTGATGTGTTTTGGATGTACCTTTCTGTTTGATCTTTCCCATTAGATTGACAAGAAATCAAAGCAGTGTTTTTGGATCCTAGAATATGTGAGCAAGAATTTACATGTGTTTACGTATACATTCATTTGGCAGTCTCATTTTCTATTTGACAATTTCATATTTGCCTGTGGACTCATCTGGTTATTCACGTGGAAATGCCCCTACACTTTAAGGCCCTTTTACATTAAGATACGTTTTCTGAAACATATTGAAGAAGAAATGCTTTTTTTAGATAACTTGCAGATATTGATAGGTCGAGACGTCTCCTTTCAAGGTAGCATGCTCCACATTTTCGATCAACCCTTCCTGGAAGTTTGTAAGTGTGAGGACAACTGTTGGTACTGTACCAAGTGTCTGTGCAGTGCGCCTGCGTATTGCTCGATGATTTTAAAAATAAATAAAATGTTTCCCTCAACGGACGCTCACCGTACTGTGTCGTACGTCCCAAACATGCCCGTGTAAACCAAAGCTCAATGAAAACGATTATGCGTCCCAAAATAAGTCTCTGGCTTTTTATTCTGTTTCTCATAATGTGAATAAGCCCTTAGTAGAGCTGTATGGTCCGAACTAGACAACTACATATTTGAAAGCTTACATACATTTGAAAGCTTTTTTGTAACCACCTTATCTGTGTGTTTCCTCACACAGTGGCCGTACCGGACCCGCCTGTTATGCTGCACCCTCTGCAAGTACTCCACCCGAAACTGGTACTCCTACAAGAGTCATCTGCAGCGCAACCACGAGTATGAGAGGAACATGTGTTCCCTGGTGCCCTGTCAGATTTGTCCTTTCGTCGCCCACCCCAGGGTCCTTAAGAAGCACCTTCTGTTCTTCCACGGCTCGCTGAAGGTGGACCAAGAGCCGGCGCCTTTAAATTCGACCGCCAAGAAAGTGGAGCGGTTTAAGTGTCGCAAATGTCGATACGTGGACTCCAACCTTTTCTCCATGAAAAAGCACGTCCTTTTGAACCACTTGGAGAAGCTGTGGCACCATTTCTCGGGCCGGAGGCCGGACGCTAAGTTCCCCCACTCGGCCTCCAGGCAGTTTTGTAAGGTGTGTAAGATGGCCATAGACAACACAGAACATATGTTGCACCATATCCTGGCCTCACCAGCTCACCAGTGGGCTTGCGCTCAGATCCGGACCTGGATCATGGAGAACACTCAGTACGCCAAGTCCTTAAACTACCAAACACTAGCCCCTAAAAACCAGCTGCCCCCAGGGTACAGCCCTGAGCAGCTGGCGGGGAATCCGCTCTCTGTGCAGCAGCCCAACGGCGGCACGTCTTTTTCCGTGATGCAGGGACTTGCGCCCACCAGCTCCACCTTTGTCTGCACCCCAGGACCCAACCAGAACCTCCTCCCCCCTCAGGCGTCAGCTCTGGTCCAGCTGGCCAGCGCAGAGGCGAAGGGCCTTCTCCAGCCTGGCGCCGCCGTCACTCTCCAGAGTGCCCTGCAACAAGGGGCAATTTCGGCCAACATGCCCATCGGCCAGACCATGGTCAGAATGCCGTCCGGTTCGCTACACGGAGCTCATCACAACCAGGTGCCTCTCAACATAGGGGTCCCCAGCCAGCAGCAGCCCCAGCAGGTCTTCCTGCCTCCGGGGGTGCAGGTCAGCATCCCAGGGATGCACCAGCCCTTCATGGTGGCTCAGCGTCTTCCCCTGAACCAGAGCGCTCACCAGGGTGGCATGCTCCAGAGCGGCCCACAGGGCACTATGCTAACATCCCAGTCCCTCCTCAGCCACCTCGTCCCCACGGGCAACAAGGTCAACGGGATGCCCACGTACACCTTCGCCTCCCCGGTGGGCATGCCCAGTCAGACGGGCAACGTCCAGCCGATTGGCAAGGGCCCGTTACCCAGCTCTCAAAACGCCGCCCCGCCCGTCAAGCCAGCAGGGAACCCGGCGCTCAACTCCAAAGCCAAGAAGTGGATCACCTGTCCCATCTGTAATGAGCTGCTCCCCTCCAACGTCTACGAGGCCCACCAGCAGGCTGCTCACAAGGCCCCGCCCAGGACGGCGAGGCAGCAGGGCTTGGCTGCGCGCGCTCCCTTCCTCAGGAAGATGCCGGACAAGACGGTCAAGTGTCTGATGTGTAAGATCCTGCTGTCCGAGAAGGGTCTCTTTGAGCACCTGCTGCACGGGCTCAACTGCCTCTACTGTCCCGGGATGTTTTACTCCATCCAGCAGCTGGTCGAACACACCAACACCCAACACAGTCCGACACAAAAGGCCAACTGTGATTTCATGAGGAGGGAGTATAGACTGTACACCGATGACGGTGGGAACCTCCTGTTCCCCTACTTTGACATTAATACCACGGCCCCCAAAGAGATAATGGGAGAGGCCGAGCTGAAACTGGCCCTAGTCACAAACTCCCTGGACCTGATCTTCTTAAAGATGCAGCCTGGCAGTAAACAGGAAGTGTGTCGGAATCCAAGTAAGACGTCACGCACCGACTGCCCTTTCTGTGAAGAGAAGTGTGTCACGGTAGAGAAGTACCACAGTCATCTCAGCACCAAGCACTGCATAGTGCCCACGGTGCACGCCATCCTGAAGACCGCAGCGTTTAAATGCATCTACTGCAACGGCGTCTACACCGGCAAGACCACGCAGAAGGCCATAGTCATCCATCTGCAGCGCTGCCGGCGTGCACCCAAGACCCCGAAAGACGCCGACAGACTCCAGCCTGTCCCCACCAACGGACACAAGCAGCAGCAGAAAGTCCTGGCCCTTAACCAGATGATTCAGGGGCCAGGTCTGTACTCCGGCCATCCCCCTCCTGTTCCCACGTCAGCTCCTGCCTCCGTTCCCGTCCCCGTTCCCGTCCCCCCGCCCTCTCAGTCCCACGCTGAGATGCAGAGCAAGCTTAGGCTGGAGGCGGCTTTCAAGGAGGCCATGGAGGCCAACAAGAAAGAGAGGGAGGCCCGGGCAGCCTTCCGTAAGCAACGAGATCGGGAGAAACGGGAGCAGGCAGCCCTGGCCCAGGCGGCCCTTGTCCAGGCCGCCACCCAGGCTGCCGCCCAGGCCGCCGCCCAGACTGCTGCCCAGACTGTTCAGCTGGCGCTGGACCCGAGCGGGATGGAAAAACGCCCCCCCGAAGAGCGTAAAGACTTCCTCACCAGATACTTCCATGCCAAGCCGTATCCAACCAAAACTGAGTCTGAGGAGCTCTCCAAGAGGCTTTGGCTGACCCGGACTGAGGTTTCCACACTGTTTGGGATGAAGCGCCTCAAGTGTATGAAGGCAATACAGAAAAACAGCCCCACCATCCTCATGGGCTTCAACATGACTGAGCTGAATAAACTAAAACACAGCCTCCTAATCCCAGATGTGGAGCCTGTAGAAACAGAGAAGGTAGCTGACCAGGAATTGGAAGCAGAGGAACAAGAACAAACAAATTCTCCAGAACAGGAATCAGAAATGGCTGTTTCAGAAGATAAATCTTCAGAACTAGAGAAAGTGGTTGTTTCTGAAAATGAACATTTAGAACCAGAACCAATGGCTGTCTGACTTGTCACCACGGAGTGCATGTACAGTATATATTGACATCCTTGCACTTTAGAAATATAGCTTTTTCTTTTGTAATTAGTTTGGGGCGGGGTTACTCACCACACTTGGTTATGGTTTTGGCAGCATTGCAAAAACAATTTTATTTTCGTAAACAGTAGATGGCACTGACTGAATAATTGGCAACCCGGCACCATTGTATAGCAGTGTATAAATGCTTCTTGTAAACATTTAGCTAGTTTGCTGAACCTTTTATTATTTGTTATTCTGATACTTTTCTGTTTTGTTGGGTAGGAAAGTATTAAAATAGGGAGTTTTTGGAGAGGGAGCCGCAGGCCACATTAAAAGCGATGCTGCAACGGTACGTGAGTCAGCGGCAGCAGCTTAGGGCGCTGGAACGTCCTAGAACACCACCACAAACTGTTTTCAGTTGGCACTTTAGGTTGGGTATGTGATAGGAAGTTACATTCGGGCTTTCTGGGGTCTCATTTAGTTCTGGGTTCTTTCTATCATTACCAATGACCAAATTAAGCATTTAAAGAAAAGAACACCCATCCTGCAATCTAACTTGAAAGGGTTTGATTATGATGTGCGGTTATTTTGCTGCCTCTGTGTTCTTAACACCATGAAACCTTCAAATGATTGAGTTCTGGAAAGCAATGTATATAAAATAAAAACCGTATCACTGTTAAAGGTTGTGGCTCTTCAAAAAACACAACCCCCAAAACACTTTGAAAGCATCCTGTTATTGTTGAATAAGCACTGAAATAATGGTGTCTGTTGAAAAGTCTGTTTGTAGAAGATACCCAGACATGAATTGGGTGGTTTGTAAAAAGACACTGCAAGCTTATTGAGACCTATAAAATGCAATTTTGGGCCGGCGGCTGTGCCCCAAGTAAAAGCTCTGCACAATTTTGGCCATGCAGTTATTTTTCATTCAAAATCTATATTCCATTTTTAATCCGTTGATTGCTTCTATAATGTTGAAAATTGAACGATGAGGGGCGGACATGTTTTCATTTTTTTCAATAGTTATTTTCAAAGGAACGAGAAATATTTTAGAAGTGCAAGGGTGCCAAATGTTCAGTCGCCACTGTATATAGATACCTTTACCTGACTGCAGCAGATTGCAGTGCCCTGAAATGAATCCTTTTATATGGATGTTGCTCTCGGCTTGTGTTGTGAAGTCATGTTAGACTCCGTTGTCAATGTTGACTTATTACTCTCGTTTTCGTAGAACTATACATCTAATTATGACCTCACTAACTACATGTTAGGACGGACCTCTGTGTGTGTGTATATATACACACCATCTAAGCTAATTGAGGATTTTATTAGTGGGTCATTGCTGACTCTAATGGTGATTCTCAGTGACACTTCTGAAAGAATATGTTATGTTCCAAAACAACGGTTATGTCCACAACAGCCTCTGGGACTGAGGAATCTTCAAGAGAGGTTTTCAGGCTGTTAATAGAGTTTATTTTGGTAAGTAATTTACTTGCTTATGGTTTTGAAATGCTGTTCTAACTATTAACTCTGTAAAGCACAGCTGTCTAGTATTATGGAAAGCTCATAGTATACAAACTGGGAACAGTGATGACTGACTTTAAGACAACTACACATACTTCCACATTTGGAATGTAACTGCATTTGCCAATATTTTATTTTATATTCCTGTATCAGAATACCTATTTATAACTGTAGCCAATGAAATAGTGTTGAGTTGGCTCATAACCACAATAATTTTTACTGTCCCCATCCTTATGTTGTTTTCTGTCCTTATTTAGGGAAACAATCTGTTTTGACCATTATTTTCTTATGCTAATTCCTCTTGTTTTTCCCTACTCTTTTTCTTTCTACTATATCTGCAGTTAATTGTCAGTTTTTATTGTACTATACCTGTTGGATTTTATAAGGGTTTTAGTCCTTGAAAAGCAAAAGTGTATTGAAGGTTTGGGCGTGTTGATGACTGCAGAATAAAAAACAATGTTTTCCTAAATGTTTCACTTCTGCTAGTTGTTTTGCATTAATGGATGTTTTTTGAGAAAGCTATTGAAATAACTAAAGCAATTTGTTGAGTTGTTTACCAATGAATACATTAACTGTATGACTGATACTCTGAGGCAAAATGTATTTATTTTGGTTTTGTTGAACCGCACAATTAACAAAATACGTTTGTGGATACAAAATATATAAGGTGTGCAAATTGGTTGACAGAAATATTTTTTGAAAACTACATTAAAATGTAGTTCTCTGAAAATAGAATATTGTGGAAAAGTACATTTTCTGTAATTTAAGTCAAAAAGTAAGTTCTAGGTTCATAACACAAAGTGAAATATTTCAAGCCTTTTTTTGTTTCAATATTGATGATTATGGCTTACAGCTCATGGACATAAAAAATCCAGTATCTCAAAATATTTGAATAAAACACTGACAATACAGAAATGTCAACCTGAGAAGAACTCCAATCAGCTAATTAACTCCCTGAACCTTCAATCTCTTGGTCTGGTTCAGTGCAGAGGGTAAGCCACAGAAGGTCAATGCTGAATGTACTGACTGTTCAAAGGACAGCTTTATGCTGATTTCTTTTTCCGGCAGGACTTGGCACCCGTCCACAGTGCCAAAACAACTGGCATCTGGTTTGGTGCCCATGGTATTACTATGCTTGACCTGTATTGTCAAGAGCAAAATGAAACACCAGATCCAACAACACAGACTAGCTGAAGGCCACTATCAAAGCAACCTGGGCTTCCATAACATCTCAGCAGTGCCACAGGGTTATGCAGTAATTTGTGAAAATGGAGCCCAACCAAGTATTGCGTGCATAAATTAACATACTTTGGAAACCTTTGCAGGTGTTTTGAGTGTATTAGCTGATCGGAGTTGTTCTCAGGTTGACGTTTCTGTATTGTAATTTTTAGAGATACTGGATTTCTGCCAGAAGCTGTAATCAAATGTTCCACTTTGTGTAATGAATCTAAAATATATGAAGGTGTAGTTATTGTTTTTTTTAATTAGGGGTGAAATTAACTTTTCCACGATTTGAGATGCACCTGTAATACGGTTTAAGAAGCGTTTGGCGCTTAAACCCCAGGACACAAGATGGCAGTATAGGCACATTAAAATAAGTTGCGATCCATCAATAAACGTCTAAAGAAGAGGAAGCGTAAACATCGTCGGCAGACGTTTTTCTTTCATTCGTATTTTTAACAATTAAACCAGGCTGCCAGTTTAGTTGAGTTAACGCTTTAGAGCTTGATATTTCATACAGTAAGTGTTTTGGAAAACTTGGCGTTCTTTGAGTTTTGTAATACTAGTTAATAATATTAGTAATTGTACTTTTTACGACATTTCTACAACAGCTATGCTAGCCAGGTTTGCTAGTTTTTTGCCATGTTGCTAGCTATGACACTGCGTTACTGTTAACTAGCTTACTAGTTAGTTATTTAACCAGGTCTCCAAATGATCGTTTTTATACTGAATCTTATGTGGAGCTTACCTACAGCAAACTAACGTCAAGCGTATTGCTCTCACATTGACCAGGTTGACACTGCAAGCATCAAGATGTCGTACATGCTACCGCATCTCCACAATGGCTGGCAGGTCGACCAAGCAATTCTATCCGAGGAGGATAGAGTTCTTGTTATTCGGTTTGGACACGATTGGGACCCAACGTGTATGAAAATGGATGAAGTCCTGTATAGCATCGCTGAAAAGGTAGCGTCTTTACTTGATGTTTGGATTTCGCATATTTGAGAGGTATTTTATTTGATTGTTTGATTTCATTGTTCGTGGCAAGTTTTGCTGTACAATTATTGCTATTCTTTCATATAGGTGAAGAATTTTGCAGTTATTTATTTGGTGGACATCACAGAGGTGCCTGACTTCAACAAGATGTATGAGTTGTATGACCCTTGCACTGTCATGTTCTTCTTCAGGTGAGTTTCAAGTTCAGGTCCACCTTCAAAACACAGCCTTCTGTCCTATATATACGTTGCTTTGAAACTTATGGAAGGCAATGACCGATACTTTAGCTAAAGTATTCATGATGATAAGTCTTCATTTTTGATCGTCCAATTGCTGGTGGTTCCAGAAAATAATTTTGAAAGACAGTAAGTCAGTGTTTGTACAATGGACAGAGTTTCTGTGCTGTGCGTGTCAAGCATTTGCGGGTGTCTTCGCCAATGCTCCTTGGGGTTTAAGGCTGGGTGTTTTGTAAACGCACTTAGTGAAAACTGCTGATGTAAAAGGGGCTTTATAAAATAAATTTGATTTGAATTTGTTGGTTATGCACAGAGTGATGTTCTGATGTCAGTGGGGCCACCAGGCAAATACTTAACAGCCACTGCAAGTTAACTGAAATTGTCAGTATAAACAATTCAAGATTAACAAACCAATCCTTCAGTATTATGTACCTAAAGGTCTCACCCAGTGGCCCTTTTCCCCCTGTATAATGTCATCTCAATGTGTGATGAATCCAATTTATGTCATAAATTCCACATTGTTTGTACGTTGAAAGCAACTTTTATACAACAGCCACATTCATGTATCAAGTTGAATTATTCCTTATCCTATACAGGAACAAGCACATCATGATAGATCTGGGAACTGGTAACAACAACAAGATTAACTGGACCATGGAGGACAAGCAGGAGATGATTGACATTGTTGAAACTGTTTACAGGGGTGCACGAAAAGGACGAGGTCTGGTTGTATCTCCTAAAGACTACTCTACCAAATACAGATACTGATTGGTTCTTCTTTTTCTATTGTCTTGTGTGAAGTCTGATGAGAGCAAATCTGTGTTCTTTCATTTAAGACATTCTGGATAACTGGTCTTCAGAAAGGCTCAGATTGTGGTGGCCTTTTAAATGATGTTACGAAAGTCCATTTCTTTTTCAACAGCATTTGTAAGCAGCATCCTTTGGATTTGTCATTAAATGATATACATTGATATTGACGTTTAGTTTCTCAAACACAGAAACACAGAAAGTTTGGCTATGTTCAGGATAAGTCTTAATCTGTGTTTGGACAATTGGTCTGAATATGTTTATGGCTGGGTTTACACAGGCAGCACAATTCTGATAATAATTTTTTACCAAGTATTTTTTGACCAGTCTCATTAGATTGGTAAAAAAGTCAGTGACAAGAACCCAATTAGGTTTCCTGTGTTAACAAAGCCTGTGATTTGTTTCTTGTGAAACACCATGGGTAGTACTATTATGACATGAATCTTGCAGGAAAGACTTGGAATCATCCAACCCCAGCATATTGTCTCAATAAACATTTGTTGTATTATAGAAAATATTTTTATTGTGTCTCTGACTGTTGTTTACAAACTTTCATGCCATACATTTGGTAAATGCTAGTTGCACTTAATGACTGATGTTAGCCGACAATAGATGAGTAATAATCAGCCTCATAGCAAATCTTCTGTCTTTAGTTCAGCCTCAGAAACACGATGAAGTTAGCAATTCTGTGATGTGTTCATGTGAGAGTTAGATCCAGTCTGCTCCTCCATCCCAGCCTGGGCCATGAGGTCAGCAACATTCTTTTCCAGGCCATCAATACGAGTTTCCATGTCTTCCAGTGGGTTAGTTAAGGTCGAGCAATATGAAGTATCTGGTTAAGTTGTACATGAAAGAAACATGCATCCACAGATATTTGGATTACTGTTTATATACAGAGGAACAGCATTTCAATTAATATTAAAGAAAACTAGGTTTGTCATATCCTTTGTTTCATATGATAATAGCTAGAACTCTGATAGAAACTCAAATGCTTGGCTAAATACTTATTGAGCACATGCTCTTCTGAGAAATTTGCCAACAGTTAGGGTCGAGTGGCTTACTCAAGCATACATGACGTTTCATAGATTATTACTAATGATCTGGAAGTTACTGGCCCTATTAACCTCTAAGTTATGTTTTCTGTCATGAAACATTGGTTAACATAAGTTTTCACCACGCTGTGGTAATTTGCATCTTGATCTACTGAAACAGTCTGTAAAAAATCTAAGTAAAATCATTTATGACCGAGCTCAGGATTTTTAGCTGGCTAGTGGCTATTCTGAAACTTTGATACATAACTAAACTTTCAGTTATGCCAGCAAACCACAAGTACTCCCATAAACTAATGTAGCTATCCACATTTTTGCAAACAATTTGTACGCACGGAAATCTGCAACAGCTTTCCCTTGATTAATACTTTTATTGTAGAGAAATATCAACTTTCAGTCTAATTTACAACGCTCAAAAATGATTTTAAAGGGGCACCATGAAGAATCCTGTCTCTAATGTCCAATGGGGATTATCTCAGACATTACATTTTGAAGAGAAACATCTGAAACATACCTTATAGTATTACAAATGAAACATAAGATCCCTTTCAGCTTGCTAAACGTTTGACTACCATGCAATAAGCATTTTCCGCACCACGCTTAGGCTGAGTGTGCAATGCATTGAATAGTAGTGCCAGGCACAATCCCTGTATAACCACCCAGTAACTCTGACCCTAAAAACCACCTGTCTACTACTTTTTAGTTTTTTGTCATCTTGCAATTCAGTGTTGTTCATACTGTATATATAGTGTATATATCATATCCACCTACATCATGTACATTACACCTGCATTAAAGATTATTTATTCATTTCAGCATCGTTTGCACCTGCTATGTATATTGATCACATCCTCTGTCATTATTTAAATAATAATACCTGCACAATAATATTATTTCCAGCAATCTTTATACCCTCCTCATGGCCCTCCTGTCTCACCAGTCCTACTACGTTGTTTGCTTTATTTTGTGTATTTATGTGTACTCTATAATGCAGTTGGTGACTCTTGTTGAGTGTCCCTTGTTTAAGTCCTATATGAGTAAGCACATCGTGAGTCTGTATAATCCAGAGTCAAATTCTTATGTGTACAGATACCTGGCGAATAAAGCGGATTCTGATAGTAGTAGTGATGGATGGTTCATGCACGAACGGTTCTTTAGTGAACGATGGGAACCGACTCCCATTTGTGAAAGGAGCCGTTCATTTAGTTCAAACAACGAACATTTGCTAATAAGGTGAATAAGTACTCAATTTGCACTGCGGAATCAAAAGTGAGACCAGCTCGTCTCTGTTTTCCAGGTGCATTTGTCCAGTCTCGTAATAAAAACGATCTAATAATAAAGACAGGTAGGATGTAACATATTTTACTGTGAATTACACGCACTAGCAAAAATACAGTCTGCTTTTTAGCCTTAACATCGATCTGATGCCATACTCTGTTTTCAGAAAACACCCGAAAAGCCATTTTCCTGGAATACCTAAAAATGTTCCTCCCATCAACACTCTATAGTCTTTTGAAAACTATTAAGTTCATTACCTGTATGATCTTCCAGCACTGACTTTTGCCGAACACTAATTTCTTGATTACAATGCACTCACCTTTCTCTGTGGTAGTTAAACCTAGCTTTCTTGAAAACCTTTGCACTTACTCGTCTGCTAAATTCGGCTTCTAAAATGTTTTGCAATATACTGTAACTATTAGCCAACCTTAATGGACCCAAACACTTGTAGCGTGCGTTGAATAAAAGGATATTTCCAGAAACAATCTGGGCAGACAAGTTTTGAAATGTCCTCTCTACGGTCTGGATCCTCGCTTCCATCTATCGGAGAAAAACAAAACACAAACGATAATCTCTGATAGCATTAACATTGAAGATGGCCTAACATTGGACATTTGCGTAATGATTTTGTACTGGCCCCTTGGGCATCGAAACTATAAACCGGGCGTTTCAGAAGCCAAGCTTGACCAGCTAACTCACAATGGACCACATATTCAGCGACAAAAATGTTGGTCTAAAAAGACAGAAAAGACACGCACAATTTCCGTCAGTTTTTTGGCGGTACTTGAGTTGGCTTCAGACATCCAGATTCAGTCGTGCTTTAAAAATGAATTACGTTTTCTTCGCAGTTTTTTCGTCCACCTCCCTGTCGTTCTTGGCAAACAGTTTATCAACTGAAAGACAAAATAACCAGGTGAAATATTAGGCCTATTTATCCCAAAACCAAAGTAGGATGTGAGGTCTTGATAAAATATATAGGCACATACATTTTCAATAATCATTATAAGTCTATTTCGGCAAATTATATAATGCATTATTGTCGTGGTGCAACGAATTCTGAAGAATTGACTAGTGTGCAATAGACTTAACTTACTTTTTCATTCCATGACCATTGTTTCGGTCTTGCTGAAAACACAATTTTGTTGCAATTCCCAAGTTATTCTCCAATTGTTCCCGATGAGAATAGGCCTACCTGAAGGCGTTTCCTTCAATACACCACGTTAACCCCTTTATGCACCTCTGTACTAAATTGGATTGATTTCCAAACCTTTCACACCTTTTAATACATTTTTTTAAATAAAATATATTTAGAATGCTATTTGGCTTTACTGTCAACAGTGTTATGTAACCATTGGTAGTGCTTCATACAGCAGATCTTAATCCGACTCACTGCAATCGTCCTATATTCACACTATGTCCACGGCTCATAATAGTAATTATGAAATAATTGATTAATATAACCAATTTTACAATATTAAATAATTTGGCTAAATACATGACAAGTTTCGCTATAAAGAAAATAAGATCTTGTGAGGTGGACGTCCCCTTCGAATTCGGTTCTATTTAGGACCATGAAGTCAAATTCAGATGTTCTCAAAACCTGGTGTAGTGACGCATTTGACGCATAAGGAAGCGCCGATTGAGCTTTGGGTTTGGAGGAAGTGGTCGCAGAGTTATAAATGTGTTTTTTTATACAAACAATGCTTTCTTCATTTAAGTTGGGCTTATATTTTCCAAAAAAATGATTTTTCGTGTGAGACCGTCATGTTCGTCGCGGATTCCGGCCGCCGTTTCGCTGTAACTATAAACTACTACCCATTATCCATTCACTGGGATTAGAGTTGCTTTGACTATCCTAGTGAAAACAGGAAATCACTGTCGACTTTTCTATTTCTTTACCAAAGAATATTGAGCTCAAATCTGTACGTTCTATTGTTATTTAAGCTGTAGACTGACCTGTTGCAAGTTAGAATTCGGGATGTTTACATGATTTAGCTGACAAACTATTTTTTTTATTGTTCAAGACATTGTCACTGTTAAATAAGCATACTAGACCTATATAAGCTGTATGATACCATAGCTTGGATACTTTTATTGCTTTTATATTGATTTTCGAATACGTGACGCCTTTCTGACATTTGGATGGTGACTGTTTGGCAAAAAGCTGTTTGATTACGATGCTGAGTTTGCTCCAGAAAGCCTCTTAATGCTGCTTGAATGTTTACTGTTAGAACCTCCTGAAATTATGGAAACTGCTCAGTAGAACATAATATTTATTTGTTGATCGACATAGTTCTTCCTGGTTAACATCCGGGTTGAGAGCGTGAACCTGTAATCTCTCATAGACAGATTACGTTAAATAAATCCGCGATACTACGATGATGATCGAGATTTAATGTATGGCACGCAAACAATTGTTTATCATTCTTTGGTGATTGGTCAAATAGTTGACGGGCAATAAGAATCAGTTTAACAGCGGGCTATACACGTTTACTGAGTTTCGACACCACATGATTTCAAGGCGAGTTCGGCTCACTAAAACTTTGATCAGCTATTTGGCACCTTAACTTTGCTGTGCGTTGGTTGAGTAGACAAATAACAAAACATGGAAGATGAGATGTTTAAGCAGCTCATGTATTTCCTGAACCAACTGGTGGCATGGATAGCTGCTGGTGCCATGGTTTTTGGTGGAGTGGTACCTTACATCCCCCAGTACAGAGACATTCGACGGACACAGAACGCAGAGGGGTTCTCCACCTACGTTTGCCTGGTCTTATTGGTAGCCAACATTCTGCGCTTACTGTTCAGGTAAGTTTTTACTTAGGTGCAGATCGTAAGCTTACCTAAAAATGTAATATATTGTGAAGGCTGCATCCTGTGACAAATTTACAGTGGCTGAATATGACATTGCCTCTCAATGGTTTTGGTTTTCACATTTTTACTTGGTTACAACAGACGTCTGTTGTTCTAGGCTATCATTTTTTTCCCCGAGGGGCCATTTCTGAATCGCAATTCGTCTTACCACCATCCCTGTCTACTTTCTTCAGATTTGGCCGCTACTTTGAGACACCCCTCCTGTGGCAGAGCATCATAATGATCGCCACTATGTTGATCATGCTAAACCTGTGTACCGACGTCCGAGTGGCCGCCGAACTCCAGCCCAAAAGACGTTCATTCACAGGTCAGTATGCTGTCATTTATTAAGATGCCACCAGTCCAGGGTGTAGAGAATGCCTGTGCTTCGCATAATCCTACCTCCCCCAACATTTTTTTTTTTGTAAATGTATTTTTTTTTGTCCTATTCTGTTAGGTCTGGGCTAACAGAATAGCCCAGACCTAACCCCTGAATCCTGAAGTACCTTTTCGCCCACAAATACTTGCTCTAGTGGCAGGGGGATCAGTGTGCCTGTCAACTACAGGTCACACTGACTTCAGTGGTGCCACCTGTGTTCAATTTTTATGATAAAACAACTGTTCAATTGAAACGAACCAGTCCTCCCTCAGGTTATTTGCACCTCTGTTGTGGTTAACCATCTATTTGAGGTATTTATTCTTTCACATGTTGTTAGTCTGAAACTGAGAAAAACCACTGCATGTTATAAATTGGCAAAGAAAGAAGTTGCTTGGTGCCGTTGCGCACATTTGTGGAAATAGGCCAGATTTATCTATGATGAATTGAGATCTTTCATTTGTATGGTTTTCTCATGGTATGTATGCTCATACCAATGTAGGTGTGTGCTGCTTTAGACAGTGGAATCTTTACATGTCTTCTTGGCTTGTAGCATCATGGCTTAATAACCAGTTCTGTTAACATGCTGGTGTCAACTACAGATAAGAGTGCTGGGGTTTGTTTGTGTCTTGCACATTCTCCTTCCTCTTCAGTAAACTCTCTTATGTAGTGTGGTTTCTGAATTAGGAATTTGGTATATCAATTAAACTAGTTGTTCATAATTCAATGCAAGGATGTCCCAATGACCTGTATTTCCTGGAACTGTCTGAAGGAATAACTGCTGTTTACTTACCCCTGTGTTATGTATTCTCTTAGCATGGTAATGCAGTTATTTATTAGGCTCTTCTGAGAAAAAAAGTATTAGTTCAGTATTAACTTAAAAGTTCTATATGTTTGTCATAGAAGAATGACAGTTGGTAGCCTATCGATTAGTTGGTCAGTTGATCTGTCATCACATTTAGCTGAACATTTTCTTATAAATATCTAAATGTTTCAGGGCCCCTAAATAAAACTGTCAGTTGTGTATTTAAAGTAGCACTGTGTAGACTCCTTCCTCTATTCCTTTATTCAGCATGAGTCCAAAATGTCCACAGATCTTTCCTTTTCTCTCCAATTACAACGTAAACACAGTTTTCTATGCCACGACACACATGAGGGGGTCAGTGTTCATAGCCAACCATAACACAGGCTATTATAAGAAATCGTTTATCCTACAAAATACCCTTGTATGGTGTATTCCAACCTATGACCATTCACCTATGAACGTTCACTTAACATTAACTGCAGATGTCTACCAGACAGTTTTACTTGTGTTTATGCTAGTATTACAGCAATGATCTTGCCCCCTTGATTTTTCATATTCAGCAGAATTTCACTTTAATAGAATGTTACTCACTAGGCAAAATGTTCTTTTATCTTGGTCATAACAGACACAGATGGGGTTTAGCCGGTTGGAACAAAGCCTCATTCATCCCCCAACTGAAACAACTGTCAAAAAACAACCCAAACAGCCACTAAAATGGTCTACAATATGCCACATACACTTATCTGTCTGCTCCTAATGAACGACAAAGGCATTGGAATTAACTAGTTAATGTCAAATGAAATAAATCATTTTAAGCACATGTTGCCCAGTTCGCCAGCTTTACAAACATATTCCTATTTAAGAATCATGATGTTATGAATGTGAGCTAATATTTAAGCTAAGATGTAATGGTAGCTGTGATGGTAATTCCACTGATAAGAATTCTTAATGGAAGTACAGAGACAAAATAATCTTGGCACAGCTGGCAGTTTAATTTACTTGCAAGGAGAGACTCTTCAAAAGCTTACAGAATTAACTTGTGAGGAATCTCTCAGAAAACAAAGAACAGTCAGAGTACTTATAACAGTTAAAAAGGGGTGTGGTAAAGCTGCTCATTCTCTAAAGACATTTGTTCCTTATCTTTCCTGACAAATGTATACCCAAGTAGGGGCAAGGGGAACAGTCAACCGTATTCCTGAAGAACAAAGGACAGATACCCTTATTGGTTTAGGCAGATTAACAGTTGGCCAGAGTTCCCAATGATCTACTAATATTATTCAGACATGTCAGAAACAAAGACCATAGTTTCATACCAGGCAATAGAAAAGCAGACATTTCTAAAATGTACATTTAGTTCCAGAATTTCCATAACATAGCCTACCTCAATTGATGAATGCATCTTCCAGAGTGTGCATAAACCCCCGCAAACTGCAAACAAATGACATAATGACCTTTGTTTAATTTCAGACTCCTTGTGTCTGTTCTCCACAAACTTTCTTTAAACTCACTGAATGAGAAAGTCAGAGGTCCCTCAACCCTGACCTTCTGCAAAAAGGTTTTGAAGTGGGAGAGAACCTAAGGGGTGTGAAATTGAGGACGCCAATGCATATGGATGAATTGTTAGGAGCCAGTGTACAATGGTTCACTGCTCTTTATTGTCGTAAGAGATCATAATTTATCAACATAAGTTCACAAGCTTGTCGTAGGTTGGCGCGCACGGTATCGGTCGGCGCGCACGGTATCGGACGGCTGCGTTTTGTTGTGTTTGTCAATGAACAGCAGACAGATGCCTTTCGCAGTGTTTCAAAAGCTAATTGTGGCACAATTTGAATGAGTTAGAACCAATGAAATGTTTATGGACTAATTTCCTCCTTATATTCCCCAATCCGTATTTGCTGTTCCCATTGGCTTATGCTCAAAGTGGTTGCATTTAAGGCATGATTTCTGTTTATTTGATCTCATTATGTTAGTGTAAGAGTATCCTGCCTTTTGTAGCCTGTGGTACAAGGTTTTCCATAGCGTAGCATGACATAGAACTTCACAGCCTTAGCCTCCCAGTTCTAAATTAACTGCTGAATTAGAATTTGACTTACATTGTGGTTTAAAATTATTTAGATTCAAAGGTTTCAACTTTGTCAGACCCAGTTACTGAGGTATCAACACACTTTATTCCCACTTGAAGTTTCTATTTCATAGGGAAAGTCCTTTTTTTCCCCCAAATCACTCTAACCTTCTGCCAAAAATGAACTTATCACTTCACACTGTGGGTCTGTTCTGGTCTTTGGAGAAACCAAGTTCTCTTTTTCTCTCTTCCTCTTCTTATTTTGTGTCTGTAGCAACAGACAGTAAGGAAGAGGAGGTCCCTAAGAAGTTCTTTCTGGGTAGGTACTGTCTCTCTGCCATCTAGCCATTTGTCTCCCTTCATTATCCCTTCATCTTTCTTTACCACACGGTGCCTTGCTTATCCTGCTGATCACAGTGCTAACTTTCCCCCTAACTCATCAGCATCCGCGTGAGAACCTGGCATTGATCTTCTTCCATCGCATGTCATTATTTCTGATTTACAAGAACAATCTAGTTGATAATGGGGATCCCATTGAAGTGATGTATGCAGATATGTTAACAATACTCTGCATCTACTGCAGTGATTGTCCATGGATATTGAATGTTGCTTGTGAAGCTACAAAGTGGAAAGGCATGCCTTCTAGACTTCTCATCTACTGTATTGATTAACCTTAAAAATGACCATACAGTGGTTAGGCTGATGGTTTCTGTTTGCAACCATGTTCAGCTGTTATGCACACTAATCGAAAACCTTAAGGGAACGCTTAAATCACACATCGGGTCTCAATGAACAAAATATATAAAAAATCGTTACCGTACGTTGTGTAATTCGTTGAGAAATGACGTAACAACGGTTAATGGAAGCCAAAATCACCAACCGATTGAGGGCTGGATTTAACCTAATATTATTTGAGGTTTTCTTTGGCCCTTCAGTAGATATCGCGATGCCTCCGTGATATCGTGTTGTATTGAACAGTAATGTGTATCATGATATATATCGTATCGCACTGTATTTGCCTGTACCCACCCCTACTGCTGATAGGGTCAGAAGTCAATAACAAAAGTCTGGTAACAACCTTTAAAAAATTAGCTCTGTCTTCGGGACCTTGTATCCTATAAAGGGCTTCCCTCAGTGGGGTTGGACGTCCCATTTGTAACCCGATGACCCGAGTGGGTCCACCCCGTTATGCCCTATGTAAGAGGACTTGTGTTGTGGCTGTTAACTGTAATGTCTGCCTGACTCAGTATGTATGATTGACCGATTGCGGCTGATTCCGGTAACAGCAGCGCTTTTTGTTGCGGTGGCTAGTATGTGTTGTGTGTCGTGGTGTGTGGTAATGTGCTGCGGCCTGATGGATGCTTACTGATGTCGAGATTCTGGTGTTTGTAGAACATCCGGTGCTCAGAGATTAGGTTATCAGGGCCTGTTTAGGCAAACCTAATTTTAACGGTAAACAAACCTATTTCATAAGATATGCGCCCCCTGAAAAGAGGTTACATTTATGTTTATAATTTTTGGGAATGGATATTTCTCTTATAACGTTTCAAGCAAATTACACTTAAGTTAATTTGCAATTTATATCTAAATAAACAGATGCATTGTATTTGTGTTTTATGCCGCTAACTTTTATATTCCTCCTATTGGCTATTTTCAGAATCTGGTGAACCAAAATGGTGCCAATTGTAAGGAAATCATGACTCCAGCTTTACATGAACATGAGAACATTGTTTTGTTTGTTTGTTTGTACAGGAATCTCATGTTCTAGTGCATGGTTGGGCTTACAGAAAGACACTGCACAAACCTGGCCTACATGAGAGGTTAGAACAGTAGAAACATCAGACAGAGGTTTTTCTGACTGCTCCTAGATGACGAACCAGACCAGTGGAACAAAGTTATCTGGGTAGATGAGCCAAAGGTGGGGGTTGTTTGGACTCTTTGACAGATTGTTAACAGAAATACCTTGATCAGGTGATCCCGGTACAGATAATCATGTTGGCTGGGGTATTTGGGTCTACTACAGCCTTAGGGCTTGGCAGTTTTAGGGTTGGACAGTCAATCATGAATTCCACATTGTACTAGGTGAGGATGTAAGGGAGGACAAAAATTCCTCCCAGTAAGAGACTTATGGCTAAAAGAAAGGAATGCATTAAAGGGATGATTTCCCCTAATGACCAAATGTGACAATGCCGTTAGCATTTTTCATTTATCATGTCAAACGTTTCTGGAATTGATTTTTGAAGCTCAGCAAGGACCCTTTTAACATGTGTGAAACAATCATATTGGTAACAACTTGAATGGGATTTGTGGCATAAATTCTGCAATCATGGTAAAAATGTTTTGTGACTTCTGCCACATTAATACTTTGTAGAGGTAGGAGTATTTGCTGTTCTCCATATGAACACTAGATGGTGCTGGTAAATAACATTTGCCGTTGGTACATATGAAGATGCATTTATATATTGCATCTTGTCCTACACTGATAACAACAGTGTTTTTACTGCCTCAGTGCTGCTACAGTATTCATGGTGCTCTGTGGTCACTTGTTATGTCCCTTAATTTGATTGTGTATTGATGAATCTACTGATGGTTGCCATAGGATGGAGTAGACTGTCAGACATGGGTTTTATCCATGAAATCAATGCCCCTGCTGCGTTTTGGATTGAATCTCCCTACGATTGGCATATTTGTTTGATAGGGTTTGTAATCAGTGAGTAGACTGGCAGAATTGCTGCCAACCAAGTGGGTAAGATGGGTGGGGAAATGTCCCGGCCAGTGGTGACAGGTAAATTAGCATCCACCAATAAAAACACTGAAAAATATAAAATGTGCCCCTTCTGCCAAACATGTGTAGTTAATGAAATAATGACCTCGGCAGGCTTGGGTTGCAGGACTTCTTCAGTGGTACAGTCAACTTGCTCCCTTCTCATCAGTACATTTCTGGCTTCCACTCACTGTCATAAGCTGGGATTTTGTGTGCCACCAATGTACGATGATGAATCCGGTCTGTTAGTAGAACAGTTGGCACCAGCACCAACAGGAGTTTAGCTGGCGTGTTTAATGGCTTTGGAACCAGTGCCAAACTTCTCCAGCTTTGGGTTGCCCAGGTCTGTGCAATTTTCGGGCGTCTGGTTCTTTTTAATGCTTCCTTCCTCTTCTCTCGTGCCCCGTCTTTCACGGCCCCTCTCGGTCCAAGTTCCTCGCCACTTATCGCTTCCCCGCTGGCCATCGATCACTTCTCCCTGCCAGCCGCCATTAGCATCGGCGGGAACTAATTGCCTGCGTTTCTTGTCCATTCCATAGACAAATAGGTTTGTTCATCTATTGATTGATCCAGGAGGAGATATGGAGAGCCCTGTTGTGATCCCTGCTTGTTGGAGGGCTGAAAGAGTACAGTCGTTGGTGAGAAAAAAATGACCAAACGGGAAACGTTTAGACCGCCAACATCCTTACTGGCCTCAGCATTTCAACTTTAATAGGAATTACTGGGGTTTACCGACTTGGTTTTTAAATTAACAGATCTGCTTCAGAAAAGTTCCTAAAGGGGGATTGTCTGAGTTTAGTTGGAGCCTTGCACGTAGTTCTGACATTGATGTTCGCAAGGTGAAAATATAAATGAAGACGCAGCCGACCTCAAAGTCCAAAACCACAACAAATACGTCTTCTATTTGTTGTGGTTTCGGATGTTGAGCTTGGTGGCGTCTCATAATATCTTCACCATGTCAACGTCAAACTGTGAGTCCGGCGTAACGACAGTGTTCGGTTTCGTGGTTCGGATGTGAATGTCACACTGACCCGTTGAACCAGTGTGTTGCTGACAGGGTCAAGTGGGTTCTGCACTTGTAGTGTGATGCTGAGCCCTGTTGAATGTTCTCTGTTTGTACTGTTGGGTTAGGCTGGCGTCCCTCTGTGGCAGTCTCTACGGCACTGAGTCATAGATACATTATCACGACAGGTTGTCCCATCAGAAACCATTAACGTCTGGATTGCTCTGGAAAAATAACCCAGGTGCACGCTCTTTCGTCTTTCTCTGCATCAAATGGCAGTTTTTTCACCCGATTGAATGAATGCTTTATTCACGTCCTATCCCACCTTTAATGGAGAAAAAACAAGACCACATCTTTGGTCACCATGTCCTCCAAAAGAACGGTATGCAGATGCTGTCACACCCTGATGTTATGGTTTGATCCCCATGCCTTGGCCACAGACAGTACATTATACCAAAGAAGATGAACCAATGGTTTAGCTTTATTGCGGCCTTGTCCGGTAAACCACAGTTGGATGCCACAAGACCTAAAGCCCTCTGCCTGGATACTGGCCACGCCCCACATAACCCCAGAGACAGCGAGCAGATTGAAAGGAACACTTTAAAGACACAATACAGTTTAAGGCCGTGTGTTTCAGTGTGATCTTTTAGATTACCCTGGTGTAGGTATGTGTCAAACTGTTCCAAGTGCTGGACGCTCTTCTGTATATACACTGAGAGGCTGCTGTAGTTTGCCCTCAGTATTACACTAGTCTGGTTCAAGGTGGTTTTTGTGGTTGGTTCCCTTTAAGAATGCCTGTTGACAGTTTACCCAGAGAATAGGATAATTGAGCGGTATTTGGCAGTGCTATGTCTGTGTGTCTGTCTGTCTGGGTGTGTAGGGGGCTGTATTTGGCAGTACCTTCTTCCCAAGGTGTGAGGATGTAAGGGAGATTGTATTTAGCATGTGTACTGGTGAGTTGACAGTAAGGGAAAGCCACTGGGAAGGTGACATTCGAAATAGTCTTCTATTGATCCCCTGCAGTCCTCATAGTGAAGTGTTCTATTAAGTCTTAGTGTGGTATTGTGGACCAATATATAGTACAATATTGTCTAGTTCTGACTTTGACAGCTTCCAATAATGCAACTCCTACACTCCTCAGAAGTTTTGGCTTTGATATCGCCACAAAATATCCACTTCTTTCTTTTCAGCTGGCTTTTGTTTTCCCTGTGTGATTATGTGTCGTGAATGACGGCGGGCGATCTCGGAAAGCGAGGCCTGCCGCCAAATTAGCCGCGGTGTCCGGGGCGGACGAGCGACTGTGAAACGACGCCCACACCTGCCTACGCGTTTGCCGTCGCTTGTGGAGCTTGAACGTACGTGACATCACGAAGGGTCGACTCTCCCACGCGCAACGGGCCGGCCGGCGCCAGCGGGCTGTGCACTGTATTGGAAGCAGTGGGGAGGGGGATGTGTCCCAGGGTACGTGAGTGACAGGGTGGTGGTTGGACACTGTAGGGTCCAACACGCCACAGTGGCGCTGTAAACATCCTGTAACAACCCCCTTCTAACACCGCGTGCGTGCGTCCGTGCGTGCGTGCACTTGTCCGCCGCAATAAGCCAGTAACCCCACTTGGCTTCCCTTACTGGGAACAGGAACTGGATTTCTAGAAGGAGTTTCGGTTCTATAGTGTGTCAGGCGATGATGTTTTTAGTACTTTGACAGCTTATGTCTTTATGTTCTTATTCCCAATACGCTCATCTCTCTTTTTTTACATTCTATGAGAGTACAGTTCTGCTTGATTCGCATAACCACCGTCCCCTCATTGGGAGAAATAAGTTTGATTCGATTTTTGAATTCAACTCAATTTGATGGCATGTACTGCTTTAAGAGATCTGTTCACGTCTGAAGCTAGTGGATGTCGCGCTCCGTTCGGTTCCACCTCACCCCTCCTCTGGGTCTTGCTGTTATCAGTGAGGGCCAGACAGTCTCCCCGTCCCATTCTTTGATTGAGTAGCAAACCGTAAAGTTGGTGGTCCATCATGCTCCCTAACTCCCATTCGCCCCCACACGCCTTTACGGAAATCTCCAAAATATTGAAAACGTCAGTATTTCGATACAAGTTTCATGTGGTTCCGCTGAGGCCTGTCACGGTCAGTCGGTATTTCCAAGTGGCGGTGTCGCGCCGAAGGGCAAGGTGACGATGGAGAATTCAGCGAGATGCTCAGTGGTGCATTTCTTTTGTGGTTTTATTAGGCCTCATAGGGCTGTTTGAGGCAGTTGGTCACGTCAAGTTCAGACGAGACTCCGTGATCCTACTGAATCTCTGATTCCATACGATCTTCTCCGCTGGCTTTGTCCGAGGAGCTTGGTGTGTCTTTTAGATGAACATAGTCTCATTTCAACACGATTAACGGAAGTCTGTACAACATAGCAGGCTGCACAGTATCCATCCCCCTGCGCTCCTCGCTCCGTCGTCTTCTCTACCTCCTCACTCTCTCCTCCTCACCCCATCCACCTCTACTCTCTCCTCTCTTCACCGCCTCGCCGCCTCTACTCCCTCA